>OX465265.1:14561411-14806568 GCA_949987775.1 Aproaerema taeniolella | reverse complement strand
ATTAGGAAAGAGACGATCATCAAGTCCAAAAGAGAGGGAGTACAATTAAGAAAGTGGTGAGTGGCATTTGTTGGAAGAATTTGAAGGTTACAGGAATTAACTAAGAATTTCAATTTAATTAAACTTGGTCCTGTTCAAACCGGCGCCGACGTCAAAAAAAACATTCCTCTCTACTTACCATATTCCGCTATGAATTCACCTATTTACTGTTTTACCCGTAACCACTACTTACTCGTGAACATAGCTTTAATAAATTATTTCACCCTTTTTGAAGGCGGGTCAAGTTTTGCTAAAAATATTTTATTTTATTCTTTTTAAAGGTTATCATTTAACTATATTCATGTTACAAATAGGAAAGATTTGTATTTTTGTATGTAACGAATAGGCTCCGAAACTACTGGACCGATTTGAAAAATTATTTCACCATTAGGATGCTACATTATCCCTGAGTAACATAGGCTTCATAATTTTCACGAATTCCCACGGGAACGAAGTCCCGAGCGGGATGCTAGTCATTCATATAACTCCCTCGTAGATTTATTATAAATCACTCGAGATTAAAGAGCGATATAGTGATCAATTACTTTCACCCCACGGAAAGATATGAGGTGGTAATATTCATAACCAGTCGCAACATGGCAAGAAAGATACGGGGTAGTACAATTCTCAAACCGATCGCCAGAGGGTATGAAAGATATGGGGTGATATTATCAACCGATTACCAGACGGCAGGATAGATGTGTGGTGGTAATATAAGGTGGTAGAGTAGGTAGCCCCAGGACACAAAGGAGCCCTAAAAAATAACTTAAAAGTCTCAGGGAACAACTTCGCTTTTGCTTCGTTTACATTGATGACCTATTATCATCCACATAATGACCGTAAATTTCATTTTGTTTTATTTTTGACCTAAACTACTCAAGCGATTTCGATAAAAAATGTATGGGACCAATCTGGAAGTAGATGCTACCGAATTAATAAAAATTTTTTGAAATCGGTCTACAAATGACGGAGTTTTGAGGTAACAAACATAAAAAATAAAAAATTCACCCGAATTGAGAACGAAGAAGATTTCTATGTTTATAAAAAATAAAGAAAAACTATCAAACCGATTTAAACAATTCTTACACGATTAGAATGCTACATAATCCCTGAGTAACATAGGCTACATGCTTTTTCCGAAATCCCGGGCGGAAAGCTAGCATTTGATAAAGGGCTAAGATTTTAGTAGGGAAGCTGGCCTACCTGCTTTCTGTCATAAGTCTGCATGTGAAATGACCAGCGTATTTCAAGCTGAACCAAATTCCTTTCATCGACACAGTACTTAACTACTGTCTTATTCTTTTCCGGTTTTGTTAGGCATATTATTGTAATTTTTACCGACTTCAAAAAAGGAGGAGGTTCTATGTTCGACTGTATGTATATATTTTTTATGATTTTCAAATATTTTTTTTTGTTCGAAAGAGTATATTCCAGAGGTGGTCTCATATACATTTTATCCCAAAATTATCCCAAAATTTTCAGGTTTTGATACCTCTTTTTAACGTCTTAGAGCAGTCTTTCCCAACGTGGGCGATAACGCCCCCTTGTGGGCGCTGCAGGCCTAAAGGGGGGCGGTAAGAGACCCAGAAAAAAAAGGGGGCGTTGTGTAGGGCTTTGGGGTCGATTTATAATTTCATCTACCTAGCTAGGAAGACTCTTAGACACCGACTGAGCTCTCGACTCTCGACTACATCTTGTGAACATCAACTAATATTAATTAAGATATAGCTCAAACTCGGTTCGATATAATAGACCGCGGGCAATCATGTTTTAACAAGTTTTTGTTAAATAATCCGATTTGTACATTCCTGTATCAATCGGCTGGTTCTATAATACTTGTTCTTGCTTGTCGAGTACGATTGGGCGTCGAATGAGATAAACGAGTTTATGCACGTTTGTCTTATTCCTGTTGGTGCGTGCTGCTTATGCAATCCTATATAAACGACGTAAATTTATTTTACTTTCATTTGCGGTTTCGCGCATAATAGATAAGCAGTACTTCATTATAACACTTACGTATTTCTCAAAACAAAACAATGTCGGGAGTAAAAAAGAAGAGACGGCAATACTCTGCGGAATATATTAAATTCGAATTTATTGAAAATCCCACAAACCCGTCGTCGCCTTTGTGTCTTCTATGTCTAAAAACATTTTCGAACAAAGCAATGAAGCCTTCAAGACTGCAAGATCATTTGAATAAAATGCATCCAGATAAGAAAGACAAGAATGTAGCATATTTTCAAGACCTAGAGAAGAAGCATAATATTCAGCAAAGTGTATCAAAACTATTTTCGGCGGCTGCTAAGCAAGATGACGACGGACTTCGAGCTTCGTACAATATCTCTCTGTTAATTGCTCAAAAAGGCAAACCACACAACATCGGAGAAGAGTTAATTTTGCCAGCAATAAAGGAAGTAATAACTACTGTGCTTCATAAACCGGCCGCAGATATTATCCGAAAAATTCCTTTGAGTAATAATTCTGTGCAAAGACGAATTGATGAAATGGCTGAAAACATTGAAGAATCATTGTGCAATCATCTGAGGACTAGTCAATTCTCAATTCAGCTCGATGAGTCCACTTTACCAACTAATGAAGCGTTGTTGCTATCTTACGTGAGGTTTATTAAAGATGAGAAAATACGTGAAGAACTATTGTTTGCCAGAAATTTGGAGACAGATACAAAAGGCGAAACCATATTCAATACATTGGAAAAGTTTTGTGAAGAGAAAGAGATTCCTTTGAAAAATATTATATCAGTTGCTACGGATGGCGCTCCGGCTATGACAGGGCGCCATAAAGGCTTCATAGCGTACTTAAAAAATAAAATTCCAGATGTCCTTGCTATACATTGCGTTATTCATAGACAACATTTGGTTGCTAGAAACTTAAGTGTACTACTATTTCAATCACTGCAATATGTCATCAAAGCAGTCAATAAAATCCGTAGCAGCTCTTTGAATGATAGATTATTTCATCAGCTTTGTGTTACTAATGACGAAGATTTCAACCGTTTATTGCTTCATACTGAAGTTCGTTGGCTGTCAAGAGGCAATTGTCTGATTCGATTTTACAACCTGTTTGACTCTGTGATAGAGTTCTTGGAAACTAAAGATACAGAACTGCGCAACAAGCTCATAACATCAAAGAATGATATAGCTTACATGACAGACCTGTATAAATTGTTCAACGACATGAACCTCCAACTGCAAGGCGATGAACTAAATTTAATTAAAACAAAAAATGTCGTTGCTGCTTTCGCAGCCAAACTGCTTCTGCACAAAAAGAATATGGGCAGACGTGAGTTTCACAATTTTCCGAATTTATCAGTATCCTGGAGTAACGACGACTTGTTTGCCTACTGCCAACATTTGGAAAACCTCCACATTGACTTCACCGAACGATACCAGGACATTTTAAACTTGGAAATACCAGACTGGTTGTTGGATCCGTTTTCAAATGTCAACATAGCAATGTCACCTCAGCTGGAAGAAGAACTTATAGAATTGACAACAAACGAAGAAATAAAAATCAAGTTCAAAAATGGATATCAAGAATTTTGGCTTCAAAAACCGATCCTGCAATTGTACCCTGGATTGTGGTCAATTGTTCAACGATTCTTGATAGCATTCCCATCGTCATATTTGTGTGAACGTGGTTTTAGTGCTGTGGCAACGCTGCTTACTAAAAAGAGAAATCGTTTGCGTGTTACCGAACGTGGCGACTTGCGGCTGTTTTTGAGTAAATTGGAACCTGATATCAACAAACTTATTGAACAGCATCAGATTCAACCTTCACATTAGTTTTTATATAAGAATTGATTATGTTTGTTTTATTTTCAATAAAAGATACTCTGTCCGAATACTATAAAGTTGCGTTTCAATAATCAGTTATAAGTACTTAGCGGTTTTTAAGTATGTTTAAAAAGGGGGGCGTTAAAAAATAATTTATTCTTAAAGTGGGCAGTAGACAAAAAAAGGTTGGGAACCCCTGTCTTAGAGGATGAATTTTGTGAAACGCAGAAACACGGATGTCTCAAATTGTCTCTATTACCAAGTTTCAAGTCAATTGGACGATTTTTTTTTCTTTACAAAACTTTTGATTTCTTGTTATGCTTCAAACGATCTAGCTTGACATTTTTAAGTATATGAAACGATATAAAACAAAAAAATACGGGTCTGTTAAATTTTCGTAAGTTTACGTACAAAAAATTTGCGTACTGATTAAAAATAATGTGATGGAAATGCAAACATCTCTTCTAGAGATAAGCTCGCCTTTGTAAACGATTTTTCAGTAAATGTTTTTGTTGTGCAACAAAGAATATTATATTAATTAAAAAACCTGAGACGCGGGCGCCGGCAAAATGGACCAAAGGGGCTGGAACTGGAACGCTTTTCATGGGTTTTGATGTATTTGTCGACATGTATTTGTCGCCGTCCACAGCAGAATAACTATTAAAAACATTGGAAAATTGACGAAAACATTTCCACGGGAACGAAGTCCCGGGCGAAAAGCTAGTAATGTTGTATTTATCTCCGTCTCGAAAAGCATTATAACTAATTTAGAATTTGTTTATTCTACGTTTGAATTTTTTCCACGGGAACGAAGTCCCGGATGGAAAGCTTGTCAATAATAAGAAGCACACTGGATACCTATCGCCTGCTCCAAGCAGACGATGTTTAGTTGAAGCAATGTGCTTTCAAAAATATCGACATCGAAATTTTCTCACTGAATTACATAGAAGGTAAGTAAAGTGCATATTAGGCGGGAACAAAGCGATACCGCGTTGTAGCTTACAGGCTGAGACATCTAGCGGATAAAAAAAGAACTTTTTTAAAGGCCGCCGGCATGTAATTAGGATAAAAAGGTTCGGTTGGGTTGCATTAAAAAATACACGTACATACACTCACGCTCATAATCCCTAACAGGGTAGGCAGAGCGTCAGTGGTCTGCCTAGCCCTGACGCTTTGCCTGCTCCGTTAAGTGCTTGAATTACGATATTTAGTTAGTACCCCGTTAGTGGTTACAAGCCAATAATGGCTGAAAAAGATTTAATCACACTGAGAACAAGGGATAGATGCAGGTTATAAAAAAATAGGTAAAAAACCTTTTTAAGTTAAACGGTTTAATGTTAAACATACATTGCAATGTTTAAGATAAATGTACTAAAAACCAAAAAATAATAAAATAGATACAGTCGTGGGAATTATAAACATATGCATAGACTAGACTAAAATAAAACGTGGGGCACGTCAATTGTCTACAAATTATCGACTTAATGTGCCCCACGGTTTTATTTTAGTCTAGTCTATGCACATGTTTATAATTCCCACGACTGTATCTATTTTATTATTTTTTGGTTTTTAGTACATTTATCTTAAACATTGCAATGTATGTTTAACATAAAACCGTTTAACTTAAGCGGCGGCCATCTTGTACTTCAATTTTTTATAGGATATTGTATTCTGCTTGTTGAGCCCTTTCATTTGATACCCATATTGATGGGATTAATAAAACATAAATTATCCGCCATTTTGTAGCGGCGGCCATCTTGAATTTATAATGATAATGAATAAACATAATTGTATTGTCACCTAAATCCAAAGTGTATACAAAATTTCAGATTAATCGGTTGACAGGAAGAGGGTGAAATTTGAATTACTAAATTTGACCCAAGAATAATAAATAAAACAAACGGGGTGAGCTAAATAAAACCGTTTAAAAACTCAATATTTTACGTACATAAAATACACATTTTTTGCACACGTTAAAAACAATAAGGGACGCGGCGTGCGTCCGCGCACTGTTGAGACTGAAGATATGTGTCATCTTTCCAGATGACAAACGAAAAACAATATTTAATGAAATATTGTTATCACCCCCGACATGCGATTGGAACATTCGAGGGTTCCGTACAAACCTACTGGTACATAAGTAAAAGTTCAATTTTATACCTCTACGCGTTCATGAGGAAAGGGGTAGTAAGTTTAAAATTATTAAAAATATACACATCAACACGGTCCAGGGATATTGCACGATTTTTCATACAAAAGAGGTCTGTTTGAGAAGTTATAAAAGCATACTCGTGATACATGGAGGGCTGTAATTTTCAGACGAGCAAGTGCTAAACCTGAATTTTCAATTCTAATCAATAACTTTTGTTTCACCTGTGTGGAAACGTGACAAAAATGAAAAAAAAATTACGTAAATTCGACTATTTTCATACAAAAAGTGCATATGCGTTTTCGTTTCAGTCACGTTTTCACAAATTTCAAGTAAAACAAAATTTATTTGAAAGAATTTAAAATTCTGGTTTAGCACTTGCTCGTCTGAAAATAATAGCCTTCTATGTATCTCGAGTATGCTTTTGTAGCTTCTCAAACAGACCTCTTTTGTATGAAATACGTGCAATTTATATATTTTATTTTTATACTTTATTGTACACAAACATTTTACATTTTTTTTACAGAGAACAGGATACACAAAGTGAGTTCTCTTCCAGCTAACCTCTTAAGCGAGAGAGAAATAGTATTGGAGCGGGCAAAAGTGTACAACACGGGGAACAATAATACTGACACTATAATATAATACATTATTAAAAAAAAAACATTTATTATCAGGCATCTAAGGCCCATAGATAAATACCTTACAGACTAACATACATATGAATTATAATTAAACAAAATAAAATAAAACTAACTAACACTATTTCCCGGGTGATTTTCCGGGGGTTTCTGCAGCCGGGAATCTCCCTCGGAAACGGCGGAACACCACGCCCTCCGGCCATAAGCTCTTCTTCATGACTGTCTCCAGCATGAACGTCGGGAACCGCACCACAAATGCTTTGAAACTAGCATGGTGATGCGATTCCAACGGTTTCACTCTCTGGAGACCTAAGGGAACTTTTGTCTTCTGCCGTATGTACTCGACGACGTCTTGCACCTCAGTGCTGTAGTGCAGTCGCGACAAGTACACAGGCGTGCTCGGAGCTTCAGCCCGCAGACTCACTTCCGGGTCCGTCGCCGCTTTTTTTACCTTTAGAGGGATCTTTCCCTCTTTGCCGCAGATTTCTCTCCGCACTTGGTGTACACTCTGTAGAAAATGCTGAATGAATACTTGATTTTACAATTAGAACACTCCATTTTCTGTATTGTTTTTAATAATTTAATTATTAATAAATGGTAAGTGTAATCAGAGTAGTTGGTCGCTAAGTTATGAATTATTTCAATCTTCCCTCTCCATTTAAATAACCAATGCTTATCAAAACTAGGGTCACCACTTCCTTTAATTTTTCATCAACACATATTGTACAGTACAGTGACAGATAGATGGATTTTAAGAAAGAAAAAAGACTGTGGTTTTTGTGTTCTTTTCGATTGTTTTGATGAACTTTTATCAGATTTTTTTTGAGGTGTAATATTATCCATCGTCTTCAAAATTTTCTTGATCATCTTTTATAATTATTCAATCACTTTTTATAATACATTTTTACGTTAAGAAGCTGCAATTTATACTTTTGTTTAATTAGATTTAAACAAATTACGGACTTTATCTATGTGCCATAGCTGCAACTTCTCACATAACTAACTTATGTACTTTAAAAACTGAACATGTATAATTAATCGTGTAATTCATGGAGAATATAAATCTTACTAGAGCCCTCTATAATATTATTTATGGTATGTACATAGTATAAAATAACGAGTACAAAAATACCCACAATAAAAACGTGACTTTTGTGGTTAGGTACTGACAAAAAGAAAAATTGGATGTTTAAAACAATTAAGAGCTAAAATTCAGTCTGCTTAAATGAAGAATAATACTATTATATCCGACTCGAATGCTATTCGCACACCACTAGTGACCAGTTTTTTATGACTATTGTTCGGTCATGCGTAGGGAATCCAATCCCGCATCAAAAGAGGCTGAGGTACTATCTAATAAACAATCAGAGCGTCGTCTGAGCCCATTTTACAAGCTTAGTTCTTAAAATTTTATATTCATCCCGAGCGCGGGATCCCGCATGACAAATCCCGCAATTTTTGATCCCGCAAAAAAGGTGCGGGAGCCCGCGTTTGCGGGATTGGATTCCCTAGTCATGCGGGTCGATCACAAATCGGTAAGCCCATATATTGTTAACAGTTATTTCCACATCAAAAAGGTGAAAAAAAAATTATTCTAAAAATTGAAAATAATAATGAACTAATTGCTGCTAATTAACTATTGATTGAAATAAACACTGAAAAGCGGATGTTGTAATTTTGTCTCATGAATAAGCTGCTGGCGTCTGGTAGACTCGAACCCAGTACCTCATGGTTGAAAGTCTTTTGCGCTACTCACTGGCCTAAGTCGCGTCTATATACCCACAGTTTATGTGGATTTCTATGGGAATTTAAATTTTCTATGTGGATTTCACATATAGAAATCCATAAACCCACACTTTCCTTGGATTTCCATTCAATCCCGTGTGGACGTTTTTGATAGGGCAGGTTTAGGTACTGAGAGTCTAGGGCAGTCTTTCCGCTGTATTTAACTAAGCATTGCAACTTGCGTTCATTCTTTTCAAACTGACATATTCATGTGATACTTGATTGGCAGACCAAGATTCAAAGTTTCGTGTTCTTTGTCACAAAGTTCTTTTTGGGTAGCCATCTTTCAACAGGGTTGGCACTGGGTACCTACCACGATCTTATAAAAGCATTTCTGTTTAGGATCCAACTTTGAACTGCTTCGCAATTGGAATGTTTTTTAAATGGTACCATGCTGGCGCTGCTTTTGAACTGCTCGGTTGTCTATGGTCCATTTTAAATGTCTACATAAATTGTCACTGGTCTGCCTTTGAATCGCAAGACCGCCAAAATTGAATCGCTTATAAGCCATCATGGTACGAATAAGCGTTGCAGACTTGTTTAGGTCCTAAATTGGATCGCGCTAAGCGATCATGGTAAACCTCCTGTTATAGGTACGCCCGAATTTAGTCATATCAACAGCATTATGAATAATCATGAAAATAATGATCGACATAAAAACAACTTTTAATAAGGATACATAAAGTATAACTACAAACATAATTAGTAGTGAGAGTAATGAACCACAACTACGGAAGTGACTCAGTGCTGACAACTTACTACACCGTATTACACCATCCGTGTTGTTTTACAACTGAGGTCATTTAATTATAAGTTACAATATATCTAGAAACGTTTGTCCAAGAAGTATTCTCGGGGATGCTTTGGAGAAAACGAAGAACATGATTAGATTAGATTAGATATATTTATTTCATAACAAAGCATACAATGTCAAATTAAAGTAATTAGTCAGTTCAGCTTAAGTTATGATCGTCACAAAAAACAATAAAAATTATAAAACGTATTTAAAATGTTTCTGTTAAGGATGACTCCCGCTCTGGCTCCCGCTCTGGCTCCTACCTGGTCCAGCGTCTGTCCATTGCCGTCCAGCGCGGCAATGCGGCCAGCTTGATGGGGACGTTTGGCCCGGGTCAGATTCAGGGCGGGTTATTTAATTGACGAAACTTATGTGGATCTTAAATTTTTGTTTGTTATTTTGACATGTTTTTTTATATTTAATTAAAGCTTACTGATTTAAAATAAAATAAATTAAATTAAATGTCAACAGTAAATGATAAAGCAATATCAAAAGAAATAAATTAAAAATATAAATTGTAGTATACATGTACATGTACACATGGGATCTCATGTAATTAGTTAAGTGCTAAAACATGATAATCATTATGATCCAAGTACGTCCACGTTTTGTTTCGACAAATCAAGCCTAGTTCTGAGTACTAAGTGCGTAGGAGAACAAGAACAAATTCGATTCTAATGTAATTAGCTTATATAAAAAGCTGACCTAGGCTGAGGTGAATTCATTTCTATCCTAGACAGAACGTGCTATAGGTGAATAGACTTTGTAGCCGTAGGACCTGATGTGCCATTGACTGTACCCTTTTAAACCGACTTCAAAAAAGGAGGAGGTTCATGTTCGACTGTATGTTTTTTTTTTATGTATGTTCACCGATTTCTCCGCCATTTATGGACCGATTTTCAATATTATTTTTTGTTCGAAAGAGTATACTCCAGAGGTGGTCGCATTGTATCTGAAACCTTCCTCTTCTTCTTATCGTGTAGATAGTCAAGTATGTGATAACCTTGGCTAACCCTGGTGTTAGAGATTTCAAACCGCCGAATGGCCTCTGACTTGGTTTTAACGACTGTAGTCAATCGACAACAGCTGGGACCGACAGCTTAACAGTGCCCTCCGAAGGACGGAAACGCTCGTCATAAATTGCCACTTTCGTCTCCCATCAGGTTCCCTACCTCTGAGATTCAGGTTGTAAGTATCTTGTTAATGGGTTAGTATGGTGCTGGCTTGCAACTGAACACTTATTATTGGTCTTACCTAACATTTTTATATCTACCGTCTTTTTTTACATTGGAAATGTATTTTCGTTCGCTCCAGTATGGGCTCCAATTTCACGAAAAAGTGCGACCCCCTTATACGCTCAAAAGACGCGTATTTACGAGAGCTGTATAAGATGCAAAAAGTATTATTCAAGAAAGGCAAAAACGAAAAAAGTTATAACCGAAATAGTGAAAAGAAAAACATTTTTTAGCGCTCGATATTTTGGAAACGAAGAATGGTATCAAAAATTTGAGAAAAATTCCTCTGGACAATTTAGTCAGCAACAATTTGAACCTAAAACAAAGACGATCGGGTTAAGGGTTAAAAATTAAAAAAGTCAGAACGACATTTTTTATAATTCCGTAGATTATGTGCTCAATAGTAGTCTGAGGCACGAAATCTGTGAATTTTTATCACTTTTTTATTAACTTTTATATTGCCTTTGTCAAAGAGTTCCTGTCTTCACATCAAATTGCCGAATCAAAATACGCCACTGAGCCACGAGCGCTTTGAATAACTCTGAAGCTGACTCTTCCACTTATCCCCTCCAGGCAAGGCAAGGTGATCCTGGTGGGCTGTTCGTACGCCGGGAGTATGGCGACCTGGATGCGACTGGCCTACCCCCACTTGGTGGACGCCGCCTTCTCCGACAGTGGGCCGCTGCATGCTCAGGAGGATTTCCCAGGTAGGTACTGTAGCGAGAGTGGTAGTCGGGAGGACAGTAATAATAAATCCTTCCTATCCTTACTAATATTATAAATACGAAAGTAACTCTGTCTGTCTGTCTGTCGTTCGTCTTTCACGCCTAAACTATTTAACCGATTTTGATGAAATTTGGTACAGAGATAGATTCGAGCCTGGGAAAGGACATAGGGGCACGATATAACTGTAGTCCATGCGGGCGGAGCCGCGGGTGGACAGCTAGTATAAATTAATGAAATAATAAATAAAACGCCATACACTAGATAGATAGATAGGATAGATAGGTAGATAGATAGATAAAACCTTTATTTAACTGACACATTACACACACAATTACAAAAACTAAAAAAAATAAAAAAATAAAAAGTAAAAACATTTTGTATCTTAACGATTGATTAAAATTAATGTGTTTGGAAGAGTATAGTGTGTAAAGGCCCACACTAAGGTTTTCCTTGTGTCCTGGGTCCCTCGGAACACACAAAAACAGACACAAACACCCATGACCCTAGAAAAAACATCTGTATTTGCTGTACTTTCTTGATCGCTCGCTACATCCTCGACCACATCTTTGCCCTAAGCTAGATTGTGGTCAAGAGCGAACCCATTTTTAATAAAATAAAATAAATATTATTTTTTAGGCAAAGAACATTTTCGGTACGACTTGGGACTTGGTCCCACGACCATCTACCCCAGGATTAGATCACCTGGTGTTCTTAACAACTGGACTCCGTGCCTTTAAGTTAAGCGGCGAAATTTCTCATTCCCTTAGCACTTTACGTCATGCGTGTAAGTTATCTTTGTACATACTTTCTTGGTCATCTTTTTCCAGAATACCTGGAGAAGGTGTCTGAGGCTCTCCGAGAGCAGGGCGGCGAGGACTGTGTGACCAGCGTCCGCCTG
Organism: Aproaerema taeniolella; assembly: GCA_949987775.1. Classification (NCBI taxonomy): domain Eukaryota; kingdom Metazoa; phylum Arthropoda; class Insecta; order Lepidoptera; family Gelechiidae; genus Aproaerema; species Aproaerema taeniolella. The sequence goes on along the minus strand of OX465265.1, from coordinate 14,794,505 downwards.
GGAGTCGAGAGCCTGGAGTCCATGCTCAACACTAACCCAGGAGCTGTGTCTACCATGTTCAAGTAAGGAGAGCAGCAGAATACCAGCGTCTGTGCTATTTATTTAGCGCAGACACTATGCTGAGTTGCACCCAATATCACTTAATTAGTTATAAGTACCTACCTATCTACTTGTAAACAGTGTAGTGAAATAAATTTATTTTCTTTCTTTTTTATATATACGGGCAGGGTATCCCAATGAGAAACGGGATTTAGCGCTAGGATAGTAAGATTAGCATTAAAGTCACAGTCACAATACAGCTTTATTTAATGTAAAAGTATCAAATAAATGTTTTTTCTATTTCTATTTCTACGAGTGTTTCATAGAACATTTAGATTGTCACCTTTGGTTGTCACTTAAAAGAAGTCAAAAGTATTCGCAAAGGTGCAGTCTTCCTCAGAGAAGAATAGGCAAGAAACTCCGAGAATATTTGTATTAAAATGTAAACTGTATCTGTATCTGTTAAAATGTAACTGTATCTGTATCTCTGTTTGTTCTCGGGTCATGGGTGTGTTTGTGTTTGTCTTTATGTGTGTTCCAAGGGACCCACGACACAAGGGAAAACCTTAGTGATTGAAATCAAAACCAACTACTTCGAGTTCACACTGTATGTATATTGTTCAAATGCGTGTTCACTTTTTCCTAGCTGAATAACACAAAACATTTAAATAATAGTCCAGTACACAGCCAAACCGTGCTTCTAAGCAAAGTCGAATCGCAAAAGTAAAAAGTGCTGCCAACATTAAAAAATAAAAGTATAACAATGTGTAACCTTACAAACTAAAAATGTTATAGACAAAAGAGTAAAATTAACCTTAAGTAAAATGTGCTACAGAGACGCCACGTTGGATTGCAATAAAGTATGTTGTATTGTAGGCAGGTGGCACGTTCTAAGTTTTTTCTCTTACTCCCAGTCCAGCATGGAAGAATTAAGAGTTGAAACTAAATCTTTACTCTCCAGCACGTGCAGTCAGATCCAAGCCGGCAGTCCCCTGGACCGCGCCACATTCTACTGGTTCGGCATCACGGAGACCTTCGCGTACCTGGTGCAGACCGCGCGGCCGGGGGAGATCCAGGCTGCTTGTCAGGTCCTCACCAATCCGGCTGTCGGTGAGATCAATTTCTTCTCAAGCTATTTACAAACTTTCACTTCTCTTACAAAATTTCGACAAACAATTCATTCAAAGATGGAGATGCTGGAAGCGGCACGAATATAAACGTTACGTGTTCGATGTTCTCTTTGGAAAAACATCTACTTCTACTTACTAGACGATCATAGACGATCACAGTAAATAAGTCCCGGGGCGGTAAAGACAATTATATATACTTACAATCACAGCCTTACACACACGCTCACACAAACACCCACACACATAAGTATATAATTTTTTTCTTATTTCATAGTTGTTTATAAGAATATTTAACTATGTGTTATAAAGAATATTTAACTTTAACGTAATGCTGTAAGATTTCCTAAGTTATTAAAATAAAATAAAACTTAATTTTCATTTGGCGGTGGCACTGCTAGTCAAGGCAGCTGTCCTCAGATGTATAAATATTTAACGGAAAGAATAATCATCATTGACATTACCAGTAAAAGCCATTGACTGGCAGAATTGCTTCCCAGCACGTTTAACCTATTTAGACGCATGACACTCACACACACACATAGACACACACACTTAAACACACACGTACGCACACTAATTTTATTTTACTTGACATATGGATCTTCAGCCCTCTCGTTCTATCGCCTAGCGTCAACACGGAACAAGCAAAACGACATCAGCATTACAAAATTATGTACCTAGCCTGGCTGGTTGGAAATTTCTGTGATTGTTAAATCTGAATAATCGCACATTTTTCTGGTACGCATTCCTATAATTGAACTTTTTATAGCTGGATTTTTTATAATTAATTAAAATTAATTCACAGCGGAACCAGTCCAACGGTTGGCGAACTTCATCACCGCCCACCCGTGGACCCAGCCCTGCATTGAGTCCCGCTACTCTGAGGTCATAGCCCAACATTCTGATACTGACTACAATGCTGATCAGGCCACCAGTGAGTACACAATACAGCAGCTCGAACACGATGGCGACAAACTCTTGCGGCGTGCCACTCGGCTTCACTTTGATTGCGCGAGGTCCCCGCGCAAAGTCTTGTTGACATTTTGACATCGCGGCGAATTATGAGCGCTATCACCATCGTGCTCGAGTTGCTGGTACAATTCTCAGTCCGTTTTTCCGGAAACGTCGAGTTATTTATTTAGTTTAGGATCTCCAACAGTGGAGTCATTTTACATCATAAAAAAATTGTTTATTTCCTAGAGAACAATTTTACAAAAAACAGTATTGAGGCACAGAATAAATAGAGGCTTCTTTTAAGTAAAAATTTTACTTGTGTTAGAAGCCCCGCTCTTCTACTATACATTATGTTATCTAAGTAGGTAAACAATTCTATTTTGAAAGAAATCTATCAATTCTATTTTGGTAAACAATTCTTTTTTTTTCTTTTTTTTTCTTTTTATAAAAGAACTAACACAAAATAAAAATGGTGAATGCTAAAATAATTATAGGAGAACACAGCATTCTCAAAGACGACGCTTAAATAACTATACAATTTTAAAATCATTACACTTAAAAATAATTGTCGAAGAAAAAAACATAAAACATATGGAGTTTTCGTTATTTACCTACCTACGCAACAATACCGCGAATGCGCGAAACTATCAGAACGCAATGTACAGGGACAATCTGGGACAACAGCACATCATGTTATCCAAAATTGTCAAATTTCTTCAATCGATTTTCAATTTTATCTCCAAGCATTAGGGTTTACTATCCGTTGGGGAAATTTGACAGTTTGTGGTAACCTGATGTACCGTTGACTGTACATTGCTATTATTCATGTTTTACTCTGTTTTTATTGCCAAATGGAGTATAGGTACTCGAATAAAGAACTTGATTTCATCGTCAGAATTCAGGTTTTCAGATACCCTGTCTTCTTCTTCTTATCGTGTAGGTATAGTCAAGTGTGTGGCGAACTTGGCTAAGCCTGGTGTTAGAGTTTTCAAACCGCACAATGCCCTCTAACTTGGTTTTAACGACTGTAGTCAATCGACAACAGCCGGGACCGACGACTTAACGTGCCCTCTAAAGCACGGAAACTCTCGTGGTAAATTGCCAGTTTGGTCACCCATCAGGTTCCCTGCCTCTGAGTACGTTGCTTAACTTCACTGATCGGTTGAGATCAGTAAGCGCCACTGGACTACAAGCGTTTCATATAGCCAATCAATTAGCTAATCAATTACATCAAAGAGTCCACAAAAACGAACAAGTTATTTCGTCTAAAAGGGAGTTGAAAGTGTAAGAAGTTAGCACAATATAAGACCACGTCAGGGGGTGTAAGGGGGGAAGGGTAATTAATTCCAAATAAATTCCTTTTGAAATATTATGCAAAACGGCGAGCTTTCCAGAACCGGAAGCTAGGGTAGGGTTGGAAATTTAGCAAGCTTTGTTATTATAATTAAGAAAAAACATACTGTTGGGCGGCTGTATCTTAAGGCGACTAGGAATAGTGCCATCTCCGTCTCTCAACAGGCCTGGGCCGGCAGTGCGAACAGTGTCGATACACGAAGTTTACGGACTATGAAAGCGTGCGTACGTAAAAACACGTTCGAAAGTTAGAAAAATGAGATTTATGGAAAGGTAACAGCTTAAATCGAAAAATGCGTTAACTACTTATCGAGAGTGTTTAATCACGAACATTTTAATAACAAATTCAAGTTCCTGTTTGCATTTTACTATCTTTTTTACAGCTAAAAAGATACACAATATTGGTATTTAGAGGTGACTTTGTGAGCTTTTTCTATCGAACCAAAAGTGCTGAATCATGTTTTCAGCAAACTACTTATCTAGTTTATGTCCTGAATATTACCGTAGCATTTTTTCTTCGATTTAATGCAGTGCGTCATGCTTATCTACGCATCATAAAATCGTAATTTAGGTGCTGTAGTCGCCTTAAGCATGGGTTATGCTTAAGATACAGCTAATTGTAAAATTTTACTAGGCAACTTATAATGCCGCAGGTGAATGGTACGATTACGATTTTTACATTTTAGCGGTGACATATACAAATACATATTATTCATACTAATATCATAAAACATGAAAGTTTGTATGCCTTTGGGTGACTTTTAATTAGTTAAAGAAATTTTGAGTGTGAATTTAAGGGAACGAAACTGAACAATTTAAGGGAATTTTTCTCATGAACAAAAGAAAATATAATAGTTCTCGCCTCTCCATTCAACTAAGCGATCAGCTAATGGGCTTTTTTATAATACGAAAACAGCACGGTAAAATTGTATTACCGTTGCCTCCTATGCCTAAGTGATACTAGAAGCTTAGAACATAGATAAATGGTAATAGAAATTCTGTCATGCCGTGCCGGGCCGTACGAATTTTAAAAAGGTCCAATGAGTACACTTCTATGGGAAGTCAAAAATTGTTTTGAGAATTTCATAGGCTCAGAGGCTGGTGAGTAAAAAGATCAAAGAGGAAAATAAAGAGGACAACAATAAACTTTTTAAATTATGTAAAATTTTACCAGTGGGTAAAAACTAGAGTATTTATAAGCACTAGAAACTTATTATAGCGAAGATTTTAAAGAGAAAAGAATTTATAGCTGTTGTACGAGAGCTAAGAAACGAGGAAAATAAATACAGATAGGGGCAACGAATCAGAAAATATTTAGTACCAAAAATATGTAATAAGTATGTAATTCTACTAGAGTCAAATAAAATTAAAAGTGTTACTGCCGTACTCAGAGATGTTTAAAGTTAAGAAGTAATTAAATGTCATATATCTATCTATCTATGGAGGGGACGCCCGTCAGGCACAGGCGGGTGATCAGTCCACTCATTTGGGACCATTTCACCCAGTTCCCCACAACAGCGCATGAGTTTTACCTCTGCACTGACAGTTCCACCTCTTTGAACCTACCCGAAGCTTTAGCAAACCCGATTATATCCTTTATGTTAAGCTCTTGTATTTGTTCTTCTTTTACCTCATCCATGCCTATTGTCTCCCATCTTACCAGCGCGTACATTGGACACTCAGTCAGGAAATGGAGACTTGTTTCCTCCTTGTCGCATTCTGGGCATGTGGGATCACTTTTTAGGCCCATTATTGCTAGGTGTCGGTTCAAAGGACAGTGTCCCGTGAGCAGACCCACTACAATCCTGATGTCCTTTCTATTTAGCTTTAGAAGTTGCTTCGACTTTCTTTTTTCATATGTCTTTAGGAAGATTTTTGCCTGGCGGCACTGTTTGTTGTGCTTCCATCTTAAATTGGCTTCTTCTGTTATGATCTTGCTTATTATTCCTTTACTGATTTTACTTGATATAGGTAGCCTGGGTTCCGGGCCGATGAATGTCTCATCGGCCCCTTTCTTTGCTAGCTCGTCTGCAATCTCATTACCTATATGTCCTTCGTGCCCCGGGCACCCAGGCAATGGTAACTTTAGTCTTTTTGGCTAAGGCGTTAATAGCCTCCTTACATTCTGTTACTAGGGCCGAGTTAGTTTCGGCTCTGTTTAGTGTCGAATTTTTCGTACTTAAGATGACGTCGCGAGCGAGATATACTGCCGTACTCAGAGACGTCAATTAAAGTTAAGAAATAATTAAATGTCATGCTATCCTTGTTTATATCAACAAGAGTGAAACAGACAACACCAGAGTTTAACAGTACTTAACTTTAATTGACGTCTCTGAGTACGGCAGTAAGTAGCTGTTTTAAAGAATAAACTTGAAAAAATGCATGTTAGATTAATTTTAAAAAAACATCAGAAAATGTTAAGTAGTGCTTACCTATTATAAAGAAGAAAGATGAGCGCTATCGCCAACAAACTGCTTTGTTCAAAGTCGCGAAAAATATGTTCGTTTATTTACCTACTTCAAGGTATATCTTGACGAAGTTTCGAGTCAAAATGTCCAAAAAAATTGTTTTCTCCATGCAAACTTTGAACCCCCATGTCACCCCCTTAGGGGTTGAATTTCGAAAAGTCCTTTCTTAGGGCTTACCTACGTCATAAAAGACACCTTTTCGCCAAATTTTAGCTTTCTAGGTCTAAGGATTTGGGCTGGGCGTTGATGAGTCAGTAAATCAGGACCACCAATTTTAAGTATACGAAGATTGGCACCCCTACTGACGAAGCAAGTTAGATGAGAAATCTATTTGTGATGCTAAGTGATGTAATGCCGACACCCGCGCCTCGCAGCCACTTCAGGACTTACATTGTTAAACTTATTCACTGAAAATATTATACCTAATCCTTTCTATTTGGATTTCTTTGCTTTTATTGCTATTAATACATTATTTTTAACCCCCAACCAAACAGATAGGTCTTATAAATTTGACGTATGTCTGTCTGTGTCATCATAGCTCCTAAACGAATAAATCGTTAAATTTATTCACTGAAAATATAATAATATTAACAACATGAAACATGAAAAAGAATTGAAAAAATTGATAATTCCGCTGGAAAATAATTTGGAATGAATAGTCTGAGTTCAGGGATTCAGTTTTTGCTAATGTGTCCCTTACAACCTGTATTTACAGTCTAGACGATAAGTTCAGTCGAGCTTCCAGTAAGATACAATCGGCACAGCTAATTAAATAAAATCCTAACACAAGACGGACGCCATAAAACAATGATCACATTAAAGTACACGACAAGTGGTGTAATTAGCTACAATGAAAGCCAGAGGCGACGCAGCCGGCATTAACATCTGCAAATCAAATGTCCGGATTGTAGACGAACTGACTGACACACTGCTCTGAAGAACGGACAACAGAAGAGCTTTTTTATTGAAGCGGTTTTTTGTTAACCGTGTGGTGATCGGTTGAGAATAACACCACCCCATCTCTTTCCGTGGGTGTCGTAAGAGGCGACTAAGGAAACACAAATGAGACCTGCCTCCTAGTAATCCATCCCAGGCAACGACACTTCATTTTTTTCTGAATCTGAGGTGTCGTCCTATGGTCTCATGCGGTGTGGTAGGCTCTGTAAAGGGCCGTCTGGTTCGCGACCACCCTCCTACCGAAGTCCGACGCCAAACAGCTTGCTGTGTTCCGTCGGTGCGTGGGAGTACCAGTGCCTTTATAGGCATTTTCTGGGTTAACTCACTTCATCGTCGACCTCATCTTTGACCTTATGGTCAAGATTGAGGTCAAGAGTTAACCCATCTTATAATAAAAAAAAAAAAAACCGCTCCTAGCTCCATGGCGCTCGCTGATCTTAACCAATCAGTGAGGTTAAGCAACGTACGTACACAGAGGCAGGGAACCAAAGTGACCAAACATAGTGACCAGACATAGAGCCAATTTATCACGAGTGTTTCCGTACTTTGGAGGGCACGTTATGCTATCGCTCCCGGCTGTTGTAGATTGACTATTGCCCAGTTTGAAAACTCTGACACCAGGCTTAACCGAGTTCGCCACAAACTTGACTTTACCTACCTACATATAAGAAGAAAAATACAGAAAAGCTCGCAGTAAGAATATTGGGACGGTTCCACCGTTATATGTATCGGAATCCCACACGAATGCGACAACGTAAAATGGAAGCTCGCAATATATGTTTAGAATAAAAAGAGATCTTCCTGTTAAAGTTTTAGGTATGTCGTTGGTAAACGGACTTTTCTTCCCTTTTAGCTATAGATGGAGATCGAGCAAGTTTAAATTAATTAGCGAAAATAAAGGATGTAAATCAGCCTACGTTACTAGACAAAGTCTAAGAATCTAGCCCCGTACTACTCAAGCGATTCTGATTGCATTTTGAATGAAAGTGGTATTTAAAAAAAAAATCAAATGGGGTCCTTGTGGAAAAGTTTAGTTTTTTGAGGAGAATCAGCTCCTAAACTAATTTATATCTATGATTATAATTGTAGACATAAATAATAAACTTAAAAGATGATAACTTTGCGCTTTGAATGTCTTTTCGTGTTTGGAATTTTACGCTCTTGGCATTTTGCGCCTAAGTGCAAAAAAATACCTAGAGGTGTATAATAGCGGTGATGAGTAGATTTTTAATAAGAACCTCAGATTAACCAAGCCAATTCTGAAAATGCATTAAAAATGCTTTTCAATCTTGATGTCCGTATGCACCAATAACAATGGCAATCCAGTGGGAATTAGCACTTCCCTTGCAATCTACAATGCAGATGTACTGTCGCACAAAGGACACAGCTGTGTACTTTGTGTGCACTCTCAGTACCTACCTGCTTTATTCATGTACTGGCCAATTTGATTGAAACAGGGCTCCGATTCTGTAACTTCAGTTGTGTGTCGATGAAATGGTCGCCATTTTATCCGTTCAGGTGTTGAAATTGAGAACTATCCAAATTTCATACATCTAATGACGGCGCTTTGACTACTGGCGCCACTGCCAACTGAATTTTCAGTTTCTAGGTTGGTAGTTTTATGGACCAATATAAGACCAATATAGATTATAGATGACTAGCTGATGCCCGCAACTTCGTTTGCGTGTTATTTTTTTTTTGTACAGAGTACACAGATTGAAAACATCTATCTTACGTGATTTAGATTTTTACATACAAAAGTTTTTTCCCGCTAACTCCCGTTCCCGTGGGAATTTTGCAATATCCTATTGCAACTAAGCTTTAAGTTTACTAAGGTACCTGCATGCCAAATTTCAAGCGTCTAACTTAAGCGGTTTAGATTTTTCATACAAAAGGATTTTCCCGCTAATTCCCGTTCCCGTGGGAATTTCGGGAATTCCTTTCTTAGTGCACCTCTACGGTACCTAAGCTACGTCCCTTCCAAATTTCAAGTGCCTACGTTTATCCATTTAGGCTGTGCGTTGATATGTCAGTCAGTCAGTCAGTTTCTCCTTTTATATATTTAGATAGATAGGTATTGGTCCATGGTAGTTTGCAACTTTCCGTTCGGTTGGCGGTGGTGGTGCAGGTCGGAGTGGTTGTCAGCAAGTTGTCTAAAGTCTCTCACAACAATGTAGGTATTAAGTAAAATATCAGTGTTAATCATAAATATAATCAATGTTAATATTTGTTTGTGATAGAGAAATATACGAATTTATATATTTGTTTATTTAAACTTTCTCCCAATGTAAAAATGCGGTTAGTGAATTTAGTATTTAAGACCTTAATTAATTTAATTTTGACATATGTATTTTATTTTTATTTTTGTATTTAGATAACCTTCAATGTAAAAATTATTCTAATTTTGATTTATTTTAAGTTATATCCTAAATGTTCTATAAAATAAAGATATTTTGAATTTGAATTTCAGTGAGGCTATGGACTTACCAGACGTGTGTGGAGTTCGGCTGGTACCAGACCACGTCCGGCTCCCACCATCCGTTCCTCGAGGGGAACGTTCCTCTGGAGTACTTCCACAGGATGTGCCAGGACTTCTTCTCTTCATAGTAAGTTGAAACCTTCGTAATAATCTTATTTTATTTCTTACTGGCTTTCCGCCCGGGACTTCGTCCCCATGGGAATTTGGTAAAATTGTGTAGCCTATGTGTTAATCCTGGGTGTCAGTTACCTCCATACCACAGATAATATAATACTCTATACCAAATTTAATCAAAATTGGTCCTGCCGTTTGAGTGTGAAAGAACATCCATACATACATTTATTTATTTATTTATTAAGAAGAACACAAACAGTATTACACAAGACAAATCACAAATTTTTTGATAACATCAATAAGTTAAGTGTGTTACGTGTATACCAACAACATGTTCCACAACAATTTAACAAGATTCAGCCGTCACAGAGTGCTGAGAAAAAAAAAGTAGATAAGTAATTAAGAAAAAAAATGTAAATATATAAATATAATATAGTATGTAATAAAATATATATTTTCATAAATGTATATTGTATATATATTAATTATATAATAACAATTACTTAATTAACGTTTTTTAGTGCAAGCTCGCGTTTGTATTTATATAGCGTAGATCCAAATATGTCAATGTCCAAAAATTGGTCATTGTACTTTTTACACATTCGATTATACATCCATACATCCCCACAAACTTTCACATTTATAATATTAGTAGGATAGTAAGTAGGATAAGATTAGAATATATGAAATTGCAGATTCTGATTCACTGACTCATCAACGCCCATCCCAAACTCTTGGATCTGGTAAGTTGAAAGACCCAAAGGTTTCTTTTAAAACGTAGGCAAGGAATCAGGGAGGATGTGTGTGTATGTAATATGTAAATGAGAGTGAGGCTATGGACCTACCAGACGTGTGTTGAGTTCGGCTGCTACCAGACCGCGTCGGGCTCCCACCATCCGTTCCTCTGGAGTATTTTTTTTTATTATAAGATGGGTTAACTCTTGACCTCAATCTTGACCATAAGGTCAAAGATGAGGTCGACGATGGAGCGAGTTAACCCAAAAAATGCCTATGAAGGCACTGGTACTCCCACACACCGATGGAACACAGCAAGCTGTTTGGCGTCGGACTTGGGTAGAAGAGTGGTCACGAACTAGACGGCCCTTTAAAGAGCCTACCACACCGCATGAGACCATAGGACGAAAAAAATGAAGTGTCGTTGCCTGGGATGGATGGATACTTCATTTGTGTTTCCTTAGTCGCCTCTTACGACAACCACGGAAAGAGATGGGTGCTGTTATTCTCAACCGATTTCGAAAAAGTGACTATTCCACAACTTACCTCCATCTCCCGTTACTGTCGTCCTAACTCCTACCTACCTATATCCCTACTTTCTTACTAATTACTATGAAATTGCCGTTTTTCATACAATATTTTTGGAAAACTGAATTTTCCATACTAACGTTTTTGGATTTTTCTCGGGAATGCGAAATCCAAATTTAGCAAAATTTTGTGGGAAGGTTTGGACAACATTAAGTTAATTTTCATCATACTTACTTTATTGAAAGTTGTAACTGTAACAACGGTACAGCAAATATAAGCAATGAAACGGGCAACGGATGAAACGAGCTATATTTGAGCTTCTTTTTCAGCAAATAAATCTAAGGTAAATATGTATTAATTTGACTCAATATCTACGTTATATGGCCAAGGTTTTAAATAAAAAACAATTTTAGTAATAGCTGTTCAATCAAATAAATTATGAATAAAATAAAGCTTGAGAAAAAATCGGCAATTTCATAGGTAAGGGGGCGTCCATTAATTACGTGAGGCGATTTGGGGGGGAGGGGGTCAGGCTGGATCTCACTCAATCTCACGTGGGGGAGAGGGGGGGTCTCTACAAATATCACGTAATATTTTCCCCCAAAAGGAATAGTGTTAGTGTTAAATTGTGGGAAAGCTAAGTTAAACCAACTAAACCATGTTGTTCCAGTAGCCACTCTGAGTTCCTGTGGATTAAATTAGAACAATCTTTTTTTTTCAAAAAGTTGGTAAAGCATACCTGTTTTTTATTGTTCGATTATTAAAAGTTTAAAAATAATTAGGCAAATTATGTAAGTTTTCTAAATAAAATACCAATTAACGTATTACATAAACTAATCATTTTCATAAAACTCACGTGAGATAAAAGGGGGAGGGGGGGTATCTAGCCAAATCTCACGACATCTCACCAGAGGGGGTGGGGGGGTTAATGGACGCCCCCTAAAGACCTATTATTATAAACGCGAAAGTGTGTGAGGATGTATGGATGTTTGTTACTCTTTCACGCTCAAAGGTCTAGACCAATTTTGATAGAATTTGGTATGGAGGTAGCTTACACCCTGGATTAACACAAAAGCTAGATAATTTTCCCGAATTCTCACAGGAACAAAAGCTAGTTATAAATAACGAAAATATGGATAGAGGGATGAAGGTTTGGTACACTTTCACGTAAGAACTATTAGATATCATTTTTTTTACCAACCCATATACGTACCCATCGAGGGGCACACGAAACACGAAGGGGATTTAGGCCATAGTCCACCACGCTGGCCTAATGCGGGTTGGCGGACCGCTCGTCTTTCGAAAATTTTCTTGGCAGGCGGCTTTCATCACGATGTTTTCCTTCACCGTTGAGCAAGTGATAATTAGAAATCCTTACATAAATCCGAAAAGACGAATTTAGTGGTACAGGCCCGCACCAGGATTTGAACCCGCGACCTTCAGATTACAAGTCTGGCTCATTACCACTAGGCTATCACCGCTTCCTTATTTTTCCTTATACCTACAGGAAGGTTTGTGCCGTGTGGTGATCGGTTGAGAATAACACCACCCCATCTCTTTTCGTGGGTGTAGTAAGAGGCGACTAAGGAAACACAAATGAGACCTGCCTCCTCCATCCCAGGCAACGACACTTCATTTTTTTCTAAATCTGAGGTGTCGTCCTATTGGTCTCATGCGGTGTGTCAAGCTCTGTAAGGGCCGTCTGGTTCGCGACCACCCTCCTACCGAAGTCCGACGCCAAACAGTTTGCTGTGTTCCGTCGGTGCGTGGGAGTACCAGTGCCTTTATAGGAATTTTCTGGGTTAACTCGCTCCATCGTCGACCTCATCTTTGACCTTTATGGTCAAGATTGAGGTCAAGAGTTAACCCATCTTATAATAATAACAAAAACAAAGTCCTGGGTGAAAATCTAGTTACGTAATAAAATAACAGTATTATGCCCTACTTAAACCATAAAACTTGACAAACAATAATTTAAATATTACATGTAAATTTCTGGAAACTAAATGCGGATCTAAGCGTAAACAAACTGAAAATAACCTTACCAAGTATTAATTAAACCACTGTTTTCCGAGTATTTTATACAGGATATAAGGGACAGCTTAACAAAACCTGGAACCTTAGAGTATCACTAGCTTTTTCCCGCGGCTTTGCTCGCGCAAAAAACTCTTTTAGTCACCCATTTCATTTCTGACCCCTTAGGGGATTATTTAGCGAAAAATCGCGAAACGGTGTCCGTTTATTCGCTTCAAGGTATATCCTGACGAAATTTCTAGTCAAAATGTCCAAAAAAATTGTTTTCTCCACACAAACTTTAAACCCCCATTTCACCCCCTTCGGGACCGTCCAAGTATTACGTAAGTCGATTTATAAGAATTATTTACCCCCCCCCTCCCCCTTGTCAGCAAAAGTAAGCAAAGCTCTTACCCCCCCTCTCATGCTTACGTAAACATCGCTACATGCGTTTTTCTTTTAATGTATTCTGGTTTATCGGCTTAAAATAAACTTTAACGGACATAATATTTATTTAAAGAAACTTATACAAGTGAATAAAATAAATAAATAAATAAAATCTTTATTTTCACCAAAAAACAGTTTACATTATTGATACGGGGGCTGAAGTCTCCTTTTAAGTTTTTTAAAACTTGTGTTAGGAGGCACCGCTCTTCCTTTAGGTGTCAATACATCAGGTGAGTAAACTAAAGTAGGAAGTGTACAACTACTTAGATTAATGATATTTTTTATAAACAGCTTTTACTTAATTTAAGAATGTTCATGAGTTCAGGCAGTAAAGTACTTAATGATAATTTAAATAAAAAGAAAAAAAACATAATTAGGGTGTGACTGAGAATACCTATGAGTGACGTGTGTGTGTGTGTGTGTCTGTGTGTGTGTGTGTGTGTGTCTTTGTAGGTGTGTGGGTGTATATGTGTATGTGTGTGTGTAAATGTAGCGTGGGTTTGTGTGTATCCCCTTTTAATCCTATGTTATGTTAGGTTAGGTTAGGTTAATAACGCGCAGTAATTTCCCTACTCGATTCTAAGCGAGTACCTACACGTATCCATTTTTGTGGGAATTCCCAAAAAAGCGTTTCGTTTTCAAGCACTACAATGCGTGGGTTGCCGTTTGTATAAAATAACTACTGCTGGCATAATCACCATCTAGACCCCCCCACCCCCATGTCATCAAAAATAAGCAAGGCGAAGACCCCCTCTCCCCCCTATAGTGCTTACGTAATACTTGAATGGCCCCTTAGGCGTTGAATTTCGAAAATCTCTAAAGCTCTAGTGAGAAACTAGGAAAGCGGCAAATCTAAAAAAAAATATAATTTGAATATATCATAAGTCCGATTATTGGAGCATTCACAATTTTTATTTCGTGTAAGTTCTTTTAAGATGTAAAATGACTCCACGCACTGTAGGAGATCCTAAACTAAATAAATAAATAAACAAATACGTCATAAAATACACCTTTTTGTCTTTCAGCTTCTTTGGTTTAAAGCAGTGTTTTTCATAACTGTGGGTTGCGACCCCTAGGGGGGTCGTGATGCCTTACTCGGGGGGTCTAAGGTAAACGAAAAAGACAAAAATTTGTAAATCTTACACTAAACACGTACTCAGTATGCCCGCCGCGCGAACATGCCTAAACTGCGGAGTGACACCCCCTGCCTCCGCCCCGATTCGCGGTACCGGTACCTACGTACCCGGCCGCTTCTCTCCACAAACGTACGTCCGACTCCCCTCTCCCAGTAACGCTCTAAGCCGAGGTTCGAGCTCCACAGGGAGCGCCCTTAGGCCTGTTACTTAAGGCGACTACAGCACCCGATAAAGGCAGCACGCATAGGAATAGTGCCATCTCCGTCTCTCAACAGGCCTAGGCCGGCAGTGCGAACAGTGTCGATACACGAAGTTTACGGACTACGAAAGCGTGCGTGCGTAAAAACATGTTCGAAAGTTAGAAAAATGATATTTATGGAAAGGTAACAGCTTAAATCGAAAAATGCGTTAACTACTTATCGAGAGTGTTCAATCACGAACATTTTTATAGCAAATTCAAGTTCCTGTGTGCATTTTACTATCATTTTTACAGTTTAAAAGATACACAATATTGGTATTTAGAGGTGACTTTGTGAGCTTTTTCTATCGAACCAAAAGTGCTGAATCATGTTTTCAGCAAACTACTTATCTAGTTTATGTCCTGAATATTACCGTAGTATTTTTTTCTTCGATTTAATGCAGTGCGTCATGCTTATCTACGCATCATAAAATCGTAATTTAGGTGCTGTAGTCGCCTTAAAATGTTTGGGCTGAGAGCCATCTGCGCTCGCCACTTGCTCGGTGAAACTGTCAAGGCCATCAGCGGCCAACAGTGAAGTCATTTAGAAAAAAAAAAAGTATTTGCCAAGTAGTCCCTTACACTCTGTATTTATTATATGATTCATTTAATTTAGTTTGCTTAATTGTTTCTGCATTATCATACTTAATGTACCTACGGTTTCCTCAGTTCATCACTATGACAACGACAACAATTTTATGATTAACTGGCGTTCCACCCGGGACTTCGTTCCCGTGGGAATTCGGGAAAATTATGTAGCCTATATTATTCAAGAATAAAGTAGCATTCTAATGGTGAAAGAATTTTTCAAATCGGTCCAGTAGTTTCGGAGCCTATTCAACGCAAACACATAATCAAATATTTCCTCTTTTAGTGGGGTTCTTTGAGAAAAACAACACAATGTCGCACAGAAGTCTTGTATTGTATCACCACAATGTTACAAACAGTCTTTTCAACAAAACTATCCACTAAAATCGTACGGAGCTACACTAAACAACCCGACTCGAATAGAAGATGGCGGCCTCGCAGGGCACGCTCCAAGGTTGCCAACACATTTAGATCCTACCATTCACAATTAAATCAATAGACAATCAATCAAAATTATAGATTCTGACATCTAGCGGAAACGGCTGGGTTTAATACCCCTACTCGCTCTAAGAGGGCGACCCTGTGTCGCTATACTCCCCCCCCCCAGTCCCTGAGTACGTCCCCGTTCATGGCCTGGGTCATCCCGAGGTATCAAAATTGCATCCCCCACATTCCCACCAATACCAGACTCTACCGGATCAACAACAGGCTCGACAAGATCAACAACAGGCCCTACAGGACCGACAGACTCTACCAACTCAAGGGGTTGACGGCGTGGGCGACCACGATTACGTTTAGGGTTTAAGGGAACTGGTGGATTATCTTCACCGCGTCCTAAATACCTCGTTAGTTCTTTCCTGTGGTACTTTCCCAAAAGCTTGCTTTCGTCGTCGACAGGAGCAATAGTGTAAGTGGTAGGGCTCACCTTACTGGTTATGACATAAGGACCATCTCTCCTGGGTACAAACTTGGAACTCAAGGTTTTAGCTGCGTTACTGAGCACATGAGTGTTGAGCAGTACTCTGTCTCCAACCTTGAAGTCTTCCCCAATTCGACGTGATTGATCAGCATAGTCTTTTCTCTTATCCTGCTGTATTTCTACTCTTTCTCGAATAGAAGCCAGTGCATTAAGAAAATTCTTAAGATAAGGTGTTATTTGTGGTATAAAATTTTCTTTCTGAAGTATCGCTCTGGGATCTGTAGTAACTTCCAGCGGAGATCTTAACTCTCTAGCGAATACTAGATAAGCAGGAGTTACCCCTGTAGTCTGGCATCTGGATGTGTTCATCGCGAACCTTACAGACGAGAGATGGCGAGGCCATGAGCAGTGATCCGCTCCTACTAGCTGGGACAGCTGCACCTTCAAATCCCTGTTTTTTCTTTCCGCCGGGTTGGCTTCGGGGTGAAAGAGGGGCAGTAGATCCTGCTTGATGTCCAGCACCAACATAACTTGCTGCATAACAGAAGAAATAAATTGAACGCCATTGTCGGAGATTATACGGCGCGGCAATCCGTATCGCAAGAAATATTCTTCTATCAGTACGTGCGCACAAGCTTCCGATGTCGCGTCACGTAATGCATATAACTCGACCCATCTCGTGGCTGTATCCTCAACTAGGAGTATCCATCGCTGCCCTTCATCACCAGGCGGCAGCGGACCGAAAAGGTCGATGGCCAGGACTTCGTTTCTTTGGTTCAGTGTGGGTGTCTGTAATAATCCAGGAGGTTTCTCATTGCTTGATTTATAACGTTGACAAGACGTACATGTTTTGATGTATTCAATGATCGCACGTCTCATTCCAGGAAAATAGAACCTTTGTGCAATCCTCTGGTAGGTTCTTTCAATACCAGGATGGCCGGCGATAGGGGCGTCGTGACACTCCTTCAAAATCTCTTCTCGAAGATCAACCGGTACCACAAGTTGCGGTTCTTCATTGTCCGAGTCTGGGTTATAGCGGTACAGTACTCCTTGTTCCATAAGATAGCCGCGGCCTGTCCAGCGGCGTGCGCTGGTCTCTTCTTCTCCTTCTAAATCATCTATAATCTTTTTCACATCTTGATCAGCCAGCTGTTTTCGTCGTAACTCGGAGGGACTTCGTGTAGGTAAGTCGATGATGACTGCACAAATACCACAAGAAGCGGAAGTATCCTCATCGCAGTTGGGGCGACTAAGAGTATCGGCGACGACGTTGGCTTTCCCCGGAGTGTACTCGATGCGAAGATCAAAGGCTTGAAGTTTCAGCGCCCATCGGACGAGACGGCCGGACGGCGACTTCAGTGTCAGCAGCCATTTGAGTGGCTGATGGTCGGTACCCACGATGACAGGATGACCTTCAATATATCCACGGAATCGTTCCACAGCCCAGACGACAGCCAAGGCCTCCTTTTCAGTAGTCGAATAATTTTTCTCAGCGGCCGAGAGCAATCTGCTAGCAAATTCGATCGGCCTCTCATCCTTATCCTTCTCGCCTTGTAGGAGGACGGCGCCGAGCGCGTAGTTACTGGCGTCGGTTCGCAGGATGAACGGCTTCGAGTAGTCTGCTTGAACCAGGATCGGTGCGGAAGTAAGTTTCTTTTTCAGCTCCTCGAACGCGCCTTGCTGTTCTGATCCCCACTGCCATGGTTGATTCTTTCTGGTAAGCCTCGTCAACGGCTCTGCAATTTGCGAAAAACCAGGTATGAATTTACGGAACCATGAACAGGTTTGCAGAAAACTTTTAAGATGTTTTAAGTTAGTGGGCTTCTTCATCTCGGTGACCGCTTTAACTTTCTCAGTATCCGGTGAGATACCTTCTGAAGAAATTATATGCCCTAGGTACTTGACAGAATCCCGAGCAAACACACACTTCTCCCTGTTAGCACGTAGCTGGAAGAAACGAAGACGCTCAAATACAGCACGTAAGTCTTCGATGTGCTTCTGGTAACTCTCTGATATGATACAGATATCATCGAGGTAGCACAATATTGTGATATCCTTCAATGTAGAGCAGGAACGCAGCCTATCTATTAATCTCTGGAACGTAGCGGGAGCTGTCTTCAGGCCAAAGGGCATGCGCTTGAAGCGGAACGTCCCAAAAGGCGTCGTGAAGGCGGTTTTATCCTTATCCAGAACGGGCACTTGCCAATACCCAGACCTTAGGTCCAGTGTACTCATAACGCAGCCACGTTTCGTTCCTTGCAGCAGATCTTCAATCAAAGGCATCGGATAGGCGTCCGATTTAGTAATAGAATTTAACTTACGGTAGTCGACACAAAATCTGAAAGTTCCATTTCTCTTGGGAACAAGCAGTGCAGGAGCTGACCATGCCGACTCACATTCTTCTATGATGTCTTCTGCGAGCATCCGTTCCAATTCCTGTTCCATAATTTTTTTTCGAGCAGGCGTCAGGCGATAGGGAGGCACTGCGATCGGCGGGTGGTCACCAGTGTCAATTCGGTGCTCAGCAAACTGCGTTGGAGGTCCCGTCTCTTTAAAAATATCCCCATATTCAGCAAGCAGTTGGGAAAGCCCGTTATGTTTTACTGCACATTCACTTATGTTATTGTTAGTGCAGCTGACAGCGGACTCAAAAAGAATTTTAAATTTGTTAGTCGGGTTAGTACTAAAATGCCACAATGCTTTAGCAAAATCGAATACCAGACCAGCTTTTGTTAAAAAGTCAATACCTAACAACGTTTCATTTTCGTGTGAGTCAGGTAAAATCATAAATTCCGTATGTAAGATTTTGTCACAAAGCTTTACGTCAACCACTGCCGTCAACACCTCCATGGCACGAGTATGACCATCAGCCAATTTAATTATACGCTTAGCAGGATGCAAAGGATGCCCCTTTGATAAGAGCAGAGAATACAGTGTATGACCTGCCACACAACCCTTTGCGCCAGTATCCACTAAAGCAGTACCCTTACAATTTAAAATTTCAATATTTAACAAGGGCCGACAATCCATCTTATTATTAGACAAAGAATAGAAATGTCCACTATTATTATCATTAGACAAAGAATAGAAATGTCCATTATTATTATCGTTGCCGTTATCACTTTCATTATTATCACACTGAGACTCAAGTTTAGCTTTTAATTTAGGACAGTCTTTCTTTAGATGGCCAGTCTTTTTGCAATAAAAACAATAAATGCGTTTGACAGTACCTGTATCACTGTTGTTAATACCTGACCCTGAGGAGGGCGGAGGAGGCTGTAGAGGCACGCCAGCAGCGATAGGGGGCGTCGGCAGCGGCCCAGGCGCCCGCGCACCCATATGGACAGACGAGGCCGGCGGCTGGCGGCCGCGCGCCCTCGGCGCAGGCGTCTGTGCACTCGACGGGGCAGATTCTGACGGCGGCGGCTGGCGGCCGCACGCCGGAGAAATAGCTGACGCAGGGGTTAAGTTCTCCTTAGTCGAATCCTCGATACTTCTAGCCTTTTCAAGCAAACCCGCGAATGTAGTGAATTCTTCCCGTCGAAGCCGCTTCCTAATCCTGCAGTGAAGGAGCCCGTACACCATATCCAGTTCTGTTTTTTCTGATAGCTCACCCCTTGGAAGTCTGGCAAGCAAGGCCCGTGCCTTCGCAACAAACAGATCTGTGTTTTCTTCTTTTTGTTCACTCCTGAACAGGTCTTTATAAATTCTATGCGGCGGTCGCCGATCCCCGAACGCACTCCGCAGATTTGATGTTAATTCGTCCCACGTAATTATTTGGTGCTTCACTCCCTGCCACCACGTGGCTGCTGTTTTAGTCAGTAGCATGGAAAAACCTTTAATGGCCACCGCATCTTCGACATTTGAGCAGTCCTTGAACGACTCAACTGCGTCGATAAAACCGTCGACGGACTCTTCTGGGCTGCCGCTGAAGGTGGCCTTGCAGCGGCTTAGGTTGGCCGACGCGGCGGAGGCTGTGTGTGACGTAGGCGTTGATGTACTATGGCGCACACTGTCCAATAGTTCCCGAAACGCGTCGAACTGCGACCGCTGAATAGATGCCACAATTGCGGCCACGTCGCTTTGCGAAAACGTGGTATCCTCATCGCTGTCCTCCCCTTGAGCTCTCGTCCTCGGCATGATGCAATTCCAATGGTGAAAATTTTCTTCTTACAACACGAAAGACGCCATTTTTCACAAGTCCACAAAAACACGTTGGGCGCCAGTTTAGTGGGGTTCTTTGAGAAAAACAACACAATGTCGCACAGAAGTCTTGTATTGTATCACCACAATGTTACAAACAGTCTTTTCAACAAAACTATCCACTAAAATCGTACGGAGCTACACTAAACAACCCGACTCGAATAGAAGATGGCGGCCTCGCAGGGCACGCTCCAAGGTTGCCAACACATTTAGATCCTACCATTCACAATTAAATCAATAGACAATCAATCAAAATTATAGATTCTGACATCTAGCGGAAACGGCTGGGTTTAATACCCCTACTCGCTCTAAGAGGGCGACCCTGTGTCGCTATACTCTTATAATATTTAGTGTGGATAAAAAAAGCATATACCATATTTACCTTTTTCTAATTGACAAAGCTAAATACAGATCCTGGCATGATGTGCATTCATGTAATGTTGATGTTGGGAAATAATTTAAAAACAGTTGTCCAAACAGTTGTACCTAGTTAGGTACTATTTTTGGCAGGTAACTTTTTTAATACCGTTGTGGCACTGCCACAACAGTAAGCTGAGCCAAACCCTATACATAGTACATATTTATTCGGTTTCGTTAATTGTTACTTTGTGTAGTGTCGTATGTTACATGTACCGTGTCATGAATAAATGTATTTCTCTCTCTTTCTTACTGACTTTATTCCACTTCTTCTTATCGTGTAGGTATAATCGAGTGTGTGGCGAACTTGGCTAACCCTGGTGGCAGATTGTTTTTAAACCGCACAAGGGCCTCTTGATTCAAAACATCTTTATTCTATATAGAACTTTCAAGATGTTACTTAAAATAAGTTCAAAATTACATTAAATACATACAAACATACATTAAACGATTTAAATACATACATACACATTCGTTCTTTTGACCCTTCTGACTCTACGCCTATTCGTAAACCAAGAGTCTTCTCAGCCTATGTTTTAAGATTATTTTCTTAACCCCCTGTATAATTGCAGTTTCGACGAGTCCCTCCTCCGCTCAGGCATCGAGCGCTCCAACCTGTTCTTCGCGGGGCTGTCCTTCATCCCTGATTACGTGGTGTCAGTAGCGGGGGCCCTAGACCCGTGGTCCCCGATGGGGCCCAATGGGACCCACGCACATGCCCTCGCGCCGGTCTATGTCGTGCCGGAGGTGTCGCATTGTAGAGCTATTATGTAAGTATTTAAAGAAAAATATTCGGTGCGAATGGGACTTGAACCCACGACCTTAGATCTCCAGCAGCTCGAGCACGATGGCGACAAACTATTGCGGCGCGCCACTAACTTTACTTTGATTACGCGAGGGCCCCGCGCAAAGGATGCTCGCCCACTGGCGTTGTCAATGTTGACATTGTGACATAGGACTGCGGCGCATTACGCGCGCTATCACCATCGTACTCGAGCTGCTGGTGCTCTTATACCAACTGAGTAAATCGTGCTGAGCGTGTATCGCTCTTGAGACGTATTATTTAAAGTCAAAAGTCAAAAATGTTAATTTCATAGAACATAATAAGTGTAATGGGCCAGACTTGTAATTCGAAGGTCGTGGGTTCAAATCCTGGTGCGGGCCTGTACCACTAAATTCGTCTTTTCGGATTTATGTACGGATTTATAATTATCACTTGCTCAACGGTGAAGGAAACCCGCCCGTCCAAGAAAATTCATTTTCGAAAGACGAGCGGTCCACCAACCCGCATTGGGCCAGCGTGGTGGACTATGGCCTAAATCCCCTTCATTTTTCGAAGGGAGGCCCGTGCCACTCGGTGGGGACGTATATATGGGCTGGTAAGACTAAGTGCTGCTTGAAAACGTCATAAAAATACATTAGCAAAATCAAATCATTGAGCAAAATAGTGAATTACATTAGCAATTTAGCATTTTTGACTTTGCGCCTGTTCGCAAAGGTGCAGTCTGAAACGATAAAATTCCAATTCGCATACGAATTGGACAAGATTCGCATGAGAATCGCATACAAATCGTATGCGAATTGGAATTCTATTATTTCAAAAATACGTCTCCTTGTCATAATATACTTCGAATAAGTGGTATAAATATGAGTCTGTAGTTCTCCATACGAAACACAGATGGCGCTAACCTATAATGTGCTTAGTAAGGCAATGAGAAACGCCGCTGCTCGATAGCTCAGATTGTCAGAGGACAATTATTTATTAAATCGAGCTATTGATTGAGACAGCTTTGCAAACACAAAGGAAAAGATAGCTTAGAGTGCAAAACACAGTTTCGCCAACATTCCCACGGGAATAATATCAGGATAAAGAGTATCTTAAGTCTTTTTCTGTACCTCTGAGAACTTTGTTTTTTATTAGAAGATGGGTTAACTCTTGACCTCAATCTTGACCATAAAGGTCAAAGATGAGTTAACCCAGAAAATGCCTATAAAGGCACTGGTACTCCCCAAGCACCGACGGAACACAGCAAGCTGTTTGGCGTCGGACTTCGGTAGGAGGGTGGTCCCGAACCAGACGGCCCTTTACAGAGCCTACCACACCGCATGAGACCATAGGACGACACCTCAGATTCAGAAAAAAATGAAGTGTGGTTGCCTGGAATGGATTGATACCAACTCGTCTTGCTTTCCAGGCCGACATCAAATCCAGACACGGAAGCCCTGGCTACCACCCAAGAGGCAGTGCTGAATCACCTGTACGAATGGACGAGAGGGTCTCAACTAGAGAGCGGAGCGAGCGCCGGAGCGACTTCTATTGCACTTTTATTACTAGGCTTTATGGCTGCTTTGTAGATGGATGACATCTTGTAACTAAATATAATATTTTTGTTATTTATTTTAGTCTTTGCGTTCTCATTTGTGCAACCACCCCCATCTTCACCGTGGCTACCATTGAAGAATGTTATACTTATGTAATTTATTAGTCACTCACTTTTCGCCCGGGACTTCGTTCCTTTGGAAACTCTGGGAAAAGTATGTAGCCTATGTGTTAACCCAGGATGCTACCTCCATACCAAATTTTATCAAAATTGTGTTACAAAAATCCATACATACCTACATCCATCATTATCAACATACATCAACATGGACTACAGGTTATATTGTGCCCAACTGTGGGATAAAATGTAGCCTATGTCCTTTCCCAGGCTCTAATATATCTCTGTACCAAATTTCATCAAAATCGGTTCAATAGTTTAGGCGTGAAAGAAGATAGTACGGACCGTAGTTATTTCCAGACTTGATAGTTGCTCCTTTTTGGAAATATTTGACGGCCGGTTTAGTGACACTACCTCTGGTCCTGGGTTCGATTCACGGTCGGGGATAGTGCTTGTGTAAAAAGCAAATGTGTTGTTTGTCTCAAAAAAAATGTGTGGAATGTAATAAAACGATTGGCTACAGGGCTTTAGGTATCTCTCTTTCAACCTCTCGAGTCGTTAATCAGTCCATGAAACTGAACAACTTTCTCAAGGAACATAGGTCAAAATACGAAAAAAAATTTTGAGTTCCCATACAAACTTCAATGGGAGATCAAATTTTTTATTTCGTATTTTGGTTTATGTTCTTTGGGGAAGTTGTTCAGTTTCATGAACTGATTAACCACCCGAGAAAGATACCTAAAGCCCTGTATATGTGTATGTCCCAAGGGACCTACGACACAAAGAAAAAACCTAGGTGTGGACCTTTGAGTATTTATTTTTATGTCTTGTCCGTATTGATATTTGTAGAACATGGGAAGCATTGGAAGTACATATAGATATACAATAAAAACTCCAGTTTGTACGTTTGACGGTATTTATTTGATACCACTAATTACAGGTCGTATGTTAAAGCGTAGGGGAAGCGATGGAATACCAGCAGCCAGGGCCGTATTCAAGGGGGCCCTTAAATTTTGAGGACCTTATAAAAATATATTCATTTTTAGCATGTTTGGACGTGGATACGTCTGTTTTTCGTAATAGGGTGTCATTTAGTGATAAGGAGCTTATGCACTAATGCCATCTGTTGGTGTTTATGTGAATGAAGTCGATAGGTATGACTATTTCTTCCAACTGCTTGAATATTTTATACATAGACTTATCCAGGTAAAAACTGATACAGCTATAATAAACCACTTATTTTTATAAGATAAAACATTTCCAGCAAAATCGACAGATATGACTAATTAAGTATATAAACGATAATAACAGTTATTTTATTCATAAGAGCCCTCTTGTATACGGCCTCGACCTCCGCTAAATTAGTTGTAATAATTATTTAAACATAGCTATACTCGTTTTGGTGGTTTTACAATAAAAGACTTGAAATTTCACGCTAATTGCCTAAAAAAGTAAGCTACATTTTGTAAGCGCTTACGTGGTTCTGATTTACAAAAATATTAGATATTCGAATGTAACAGTAAGCGCTTAGTAAAAAAGATGTTTGTCAATATATTGGACATTTGACGTGAAAATTTCAACAAAGTCCAAAAGTGCTTAATTAAATTCGTAACACATATATTTCATCAAATCCTTTAAGTATACATATAATATATATAATTTTAGAGCAATTTTACAATAAAATGCTTATAAAAGCGTGATATATAAACATACAAATGTGTTAAAACGGAGGGGATCATTTGGTCTACACCTAGCCTACATACAAAATATATATTTGTCTGTATATATTTACAAATTCAGAAGTTATGGCATGGGCGTTATACTATATATGTTAAGGTACATTTATATGTTTTTTTTGTATGATATATACAAGCTGTTTAAAATATCATGAAAAACAGAGTTTAATACAAACACAGAGATAATACAGAGATTCCGCTAAAAATGATACAACTTAAAATGTAACAAAAATAAATATTATTTTACAGAATTTTTCACTTATTTAAACAGTTAGGAACTTACAAAGTAAAAACCAAGAAAAATATACATTAAACAGCTTATATACACTAAAGGGACTACATTACAAACGTTCAAAATCAGCTTTTCAAAAAATGTCAAAGTGCCAACATTTAAATTAGAAAACATATACTACAATTAGCAACAACTATGAAATAATCTATTAATATACACAAAAGAAAAGAAATACTCCGTACTACTTAATACCAGTACTGATAAAAATAATTTAAATTATAAAGATGTATCCATATACATATACCTACGTATAGAAAACAGGGAACAGACTTTTTTAAGAAGGGCCCTGAAAAACCTTAGTTTGACTCTGTATTGGTTGTTCGCGATCTAAAGGTAGTTTGTTATTGTTTTTATGTTTCTCTCTAGTGTATATTGTTTTACTGTATGATCTTCCCTGTTCTATGTGTTGTGATGTCCGGAAATAACAAATTTGTCTTTCTTTCTTTCTGTGGCACACAGCAGGCGTATGATGATCGCCACTACATATTATCTCACGCGTTATCTCGTGGTCACGTGACGCTTTCTCGTAATCTCATTGGTCGAAACAGTCACTTGACCACAAGATAATATGTCATGGCGACCATCATAGCCCAGCAGATTCAACTACCTATTAATGTATGTTAAACTATCGTAACATTATTGTATTCCTCATGTTATGTACAAAATGAATTAAGCTTTTAAAAGCTAAATTCATATAGGTTATACAATTGTTTATTTTCCAATAGCCAATATGAACGTATAAAATGTAGTCCCATTGATCACAAAACATTATGGCAATACAAAAGGTAATATTTTTAATATTTCTTAATATTAAAAATATTCTTATATATTTTTAATATTAAGAAATATATTTCTTAAATGGTTATATCTTGCTATGGTATATTTGACCTTATTTTAGGATTTCTATTTGAATTAAATATACTATACTCGCAAAGACTTCATATAGTACTTAATAGATAACTATCAAGTGATCTGCTAACCCTGGAAAGGATTATAAGCATGACTGTTCGTACTTGGATCAAAGTTTGCCAGACGGAAGAATGTTTAGTTTGACTGTTGTATTTTCACGGAAATACAAATTATAAAAATAGTACTATTAAATTTGTACCTATTGTCAAATTGATTTTATTTCAGAAAAAAATGTATTTTTGTATCAAAATTATTATAGTGTGTCAATGTATTTTAAATAAACAAAAATTTCTTTTGCTGGTTAAATTTCTCAATTTATTAATTTTATTAATGTCAGTATATATATTTAATTCAAATAAATTACTTTTACATGACAAAACTGGGTTTTTCTAATGGTTCAAAGGTAAAATTCGATTATTTAATAATTTTTAACAATATTGTCCAATAATACTACACCCAATACATTTTTGCGGTAAAACCGAATACTCCAAAAGATAAAATGTATGATTTATTATTACTACCATACACATTTTCAAAAGTTACCATACAAGTAACTTTGCTAACATATAACCTACTTATTTACACCAACATAATAATAATATATAACTTAAACACATTTAATTTTTGGAAAAAAAATATTACAAAGAAAAAAATACGTTTTTTACTTACCTGACGATACATCACATGATTAATCTTAAAAATGGAATATAATAGATTTTCTTTTTTAATATAATACTATTGATTAGTTGGTACTTAAACGATAAAAGCTAAAAAACAATTATTACAAAATATACAAGAACTATTCGAAACGTGTTCTAAGCTACGTGGTCGATCGAGTTAAAAACGAAAATTACAAAAATATTTCGATTCAAATTAATCCTTAAATGCTGAATCTAATTTGACAGGAAATGCTTCACTCGTGGTGGAAGAAATACTTATTTCTACAGCCCGACCAATAAAATAAAACTTGGACTTGATACGCGAATTAATATGACAACTTAGATCACAATGGTACTACTTAGTACAGTTTATTCCCACAGTTAAGTATCTTGTATTTGATTTAATTTGGTAATAAGGTTCAAAATAGAATGAACTTGGCCGTTTAACTCGGGGCGAGTGGAAAATGGGACCACTTGATTCACAATGGGACCACTTGCCTAAGAATGGGACCAGTTGATACCTGTTGGCACCATTTGTTTGAAATAAGACCGTTTTTATAAGACAAGATTTTAAATTTCTTGGTCAGGCATTAAAAGTTTTTTTATGTCAAAAAATAATAAAAATCAATTTTTTTTTAATAAGTCAGTGGATACATTTTAAAACGAATAATTTCAAACCCCGTATTATTGGAAACTAATATACTTATGTGCGATAAATACCAGCCTAAAATACACATTCACTGGCAACACTCAAAACATCGATTTTAAATACTAACCGTACCCCTTAACTCGTCAAAATTGTACACCTCGGCTTGCAAATCCCTATCCATCACAGTAGATATTTGACAGTATAGTTGTCAACTATTCCCTGACATACTGTATGAGGCAATAAGACATGTATGAAATACATGTATGAGTGGATGGATCTGTTCAATCTTAACCTTCACACATACCTATAATCATACAAACAACTTTTAAGCGATATATTTTTAAAACTAACGAACCGCCCGCGGTGTCGTCAAAAACACACGTCCCTATGGAAATCGAGGGATTTATTTATGAAATATTTTTTTAAGTCGAATGAATAATTGCCGGGAACTTCCTCTTTAAAAATATTCATACTAATATTATAAACATAGAACAAATATAAGATATAAGTAGTAACAAACTAGAACATTCTAGATCATGATCAAGCATACCCAGAAGAAGCGGGATTAAACGCTAGGAAGAAGAAGACATTTATAACAATGAAATGCAAAACAGCAAAAAACCCAACTCTTATCAAAATTTTGCGAGTTAAGTACTACGGTCCTATTTAAGTTTTAATTTATTTATATTCAAAAATGTCAAACACTACTATCAAGTGTTGCCACAAGTAACTACCAAATGTTACTATACATAATAAATATTCCCAACTAATTTGAAGTCACAAGAAGGTTATTAATTTTACTAAACCGCACATAAATCGATGAATAAACGCGTCAACTAAACGAGAAATCAACTAAACGAGGAATCCACACTGTCAAATCCATCCTCCAACCGATTGGTTATATTTATAATCAATCATTTTTCCAAACTCCTGATTGGTCGAACAGTTCTTTCCTTTTCCTCGCTAGCCAATAGCGTACGTTACAAATGACACGAGTTTAGTGTTAGAGTTAGTTCCGAGTACGTAGATGGCACCGGCCATGTAGTAGTGTGAAGTTAGCAACGAATCGTCATTACGGAGGAATTTGGTGATCACCCGCCATTGCTCGGTTGGTCCTGAAATAAAATTAATTATTCAATTTAAAACTTCTTATTAAAAAGTGTGAAATTATATTTTATCTTTGTCTCGTAAATAGAATTTATTTTCTTTTTTACAGTTAAAATGGGGTAAAAATTTAAGATTGACATAGGTTATTTTTCCTCATGAACGAAGTAAGGTTAAATAACAGTTTAACCAAAAAAAAACTGAAATACCAATTACTGAATTTGGATCTTTAAGTAGGTTTTTTCAAAACATAATACTATTACACAAAAATGTATTTTACCTGTATTGAAGGGTCCGAACCGTCTTTAGGAAAAGAGATCTCTTCTGCACTCGGGAAGCCTGCAACAATTACAACCAACATCAAGTAGATGTATGGACAGATCTATATATAATAGATCTTCTTTAAAAGCTTTTACAATAAGATTTCTTTGCGTTTTCAAAACTTATTTTTAGAAAAATTCAAGGCAATAATTGAATATTGCCTTGATTTTTTCTAAAATAAGGAATAATAAAGTTATTCTAAAATAAGAGTTATTCTGATATCAAGTTAATTTAATTTAAAAAAAAAGGAAATTTTATGCTTGAGTTAGAAAGCAACCTTCGGAGTTTCTTGCATATTCTTCTCTGGGGAAGACTGCGTCTTTACAAATAGGCGTAAAGTTTTAAAAATTAATGTAATTCACTACTTTGACTTATTTTTCGTAGCATTCTGAATGTTATATGAAATCAAGCTACTTTTATTTTGACTTATAATAGCCGTTAAAGTTGTCGCGACTTTATTTAGGACCATAAGCTATGATCTTTTATAATATAATAAATTAAAAATCGATGCACCGAGCATAGTAACCTATAGAGGTGCAATCTCTATGGCTATTACTTTTTAACAACACCATAGTTATTTTGACACACATATTTTTGTCTTTTTTGTTACTAATATTAGGTATAAGTTTTTCGTGATATTACGAACAACTAAGTATAAGATAAGATTTATTCAGTAAAAAATAGCTCAACATTGAACATTACATATACAATTTATGTTGTAACTGTCGCCAATGCTCACAATAGGAACCTTGGTTCCTGGTTCCTGTGCTGTGAGAATGGGCAGTGCTCCCATTAGCAAACAGTAGATAAGTATACAAAAGTGGAGCTATCAAAAGGAAAATTACAATAATAATAATTTAGTAGCGACTGTGGGTGTGGGTGAAGGTGTGAGCTTGTTGTGTGTGTTTGAGGGCGTGTGCGTGTTGTGTGTATTGTATACTTGCGGAATCAAATTACAGGATGTATGAGTTTTTCAGTTTCATTGTAGTCCAGTTTAAAAAATAATAATAATAAACTCTGGATGAACATTCCGCAATAAATGATTATTTAGTTTAGAAGTGCTCGTAGCCCAGTGGCGCTCGCTGATCTCAACCGATCAGCTCACAGAGGCAGGGAACCTGATGGGTAACCAAAGTGGCAAGTTTCCGTGCTTTGGAGGGCACGTTAAGCTGTCAGTCCCGGCTGCTGTCGATTGACTACAGTCGTCAAAACCAAGTCAGAGGCCATTGTGCGGTTTGAAAACTCTGACACCAGGGTTAGCCAAGTTCGCCACACACTTGACTATACCTACACGATAATAATAAGAAGATGTTAAACTTAATTTATCTATATCCATACCTGTCCCCCTCTGGCAGTCCCCCCGCTCTCTATCCACGGCCCGCTGCCGCCGTACATCGTGTTGTTGTTGTACAGCGCCGGGCAGTGACGTCATGAGCCGGCCGAGCGCGGCCTGCAGTCCGTCCGACACTGTCACCAGCCGACGGGCTAAAGCCGCTGCCATAGCGCCGCCTTCTGTAATACACACGTTTTTAACCGACTTCAAAAAAGGGGAGGTTCTATGTTCGACTATACCAATTTCTCCGCTAATTATGAACCAAAAGAGTATACTCCAGAGGTGGTCTCATATAAATTTTATCGAAAATGATTCTGCGCTTTTAAAAAAGTTAACAAAAACAAAAAAATATACTATAAACCAGAATATCACCTACATAAATGAGTGACATTTTCTTTTGTGGTTATCTGCTAATAGGTATTGTAGTTTGCAAGAAATACTAGTTATCTACTTTGTGCGAACTGTTGTTGGGATTGAAGTCAGTGACTCATACTTTTTTAACGTGGAAAATTATTTGAAATTTTATATGTACACCCGCTCCGATATTTCCTTTCTCAGGTTTTTCTTTAAGGTTGCCTGGAAAAAAATCGCGGATAGCTATAAAGCCGCCTTATAGTATATTCACAATGAATCTATTTTAAATCATTTAATTTACTTTTATTTCTCATGTGTGTTTAATAAAGTATATTTTATTTAAAAAAAAAGATTTTTAAAAAAGCTACTATGATAAAGATATTGCCGATAAGATATTTCTTCTTAGCAATGGAGCTACCTTTTGTACCTCATTTGTATTGGAGTGCAATACTGTATATTGTATTGTATTGTATGAACCATATAACTAATTAAGTTGGACCATATTTTATTATTTACACAGTTCGTCGATGTGCAACCAGCTAATTTGAACAATATACAAAACCAAGTGGGACCATACGCTACCCTAAGTAGGACCATATGTAACTAACCATATGTAACTAACCTAGCCCGTCGATATCATCGTAGAGGTCTCTTCTATCCAACTGTGAAACCAGCTACATTGGACTATGCCAAGCCAAGTGGGACCATATGTGACTAACCAAGCTAGTCGAGATCCTTTTTAGCAAATTGTGACACCAGCTAACTTTAACCAAGCCAAGTGGGACCATATGTCACCCTAAGTGAGACAAATTACGCAACCCTAAGTGGAACCACATGACACCGTAAGTAGGACCATATTATGCCACCCTAAGTACGACTAATTATGCTACCCTAAGTGGGACCATATGCCGCCATAAGTGGGACCATATATGACTTACCTAGCTCATCGATATCCCCGTCGAGGTCCCCCGCGGCCAGCCGTGCCCCGGGGGGCACGAGCCGACCGAGCTCCGCTTCCGCTTGCTCCGCTAATCTCACTCCGCTTGATAACTCGTCCGCATTCTCTGGTTTTTCTGTCTCCATTGTTTCTGTGAATTATACAACCAGTTTATCTAATGGGGTAGATGACAATTATTCTTTTAGTTTTTTATCTGAAGCTTCTTTACTTAACAAATACTTAGGTCTGTGTTACAGAACGCGACTCAGGCGCTGATCTATGGTGAGAGAAATAGACAATTAATACTTAATAATTGATCAAGACTTGAGTCTCCTTCTGTATTACGGGTCTTATCCTGGTGCAAATAGTTTTTTTAACACAAACGCTCACGCCTGTAATCCCTAACGGGGTAGGCAGAGCATTAGTGGTTCTATTGGGGGTAGTTTTTTTAACTTCTTAAAAAATAAGAATAGATAAGAATGTTTAAATCTCTCAATTAAAGACAGGGAAATACAAAGCGATGTCATCACAGCTAATTACCGCCATATAAATCACAAACAAAATTTCGTTTTGTTAGAAGACTTACAAAAATTATCGAAAGGCATTTTTTTTTTCTTCAGTTTCAAAATTTGATTTCTAATTTGTTTTTCATGACAGAGCGTTCATAATTATTTAGATTAGTTAAAAAAGCAAGTATTAACAAGAAAACTTAATCTAGACAAAAGCACGGACATAAAGTCTGTGGATGCTAATAACACAACAAAAAAAATTTTTGATGTAAACTATTATTTTAAACTAAAGTTAAATAGTTACTTTACCAATGCTAATTAAATTACTAACCGTGCGTTACAGTATCGCTAGAGTTGGTGTCGGCCCGGCCGGCCCGCCGGCGACACGTGTCGCAGCGGCCTGCGACTGAGGGCGCGCGCGACAGAACAGCAGCCGTCTCGCTCACACTCAGCGCGCGAGATAGCATCGCTGTTAGCTGGTTCGCTGTGGGGACAAAATATACAATTACCTTCATTAATTAATGAACCGCTAGTAACCCAGTGGCACTCGCTAATCCCAACCGATCAGTGAAGTAAAGCAACGTACACCGAGGCACGGAACCTGATGGGTGACCAAAGTGGCAATTGCACGGAAGCACGGAAACGCTCGTGATAAATTGACTACAGTCGTTAAAACCAAGTCAGAGGCCATTGTGCGATTTGAAAACTCTGAAAACAGGGTTAGCCAAGTTCTCCACACACTTGACTATACCTCTACACGATAAGAAGAAAAAGACCTTAATTAATAAATTTTATTACGGTAATTTTTCAATCGATAGTAAAATTTTATGGTGCGAGCCTGTACCACTGATTTCGTCTGTTCGAATTTCGTGATGAAACCTCGCACGTCTAACAAAATTCATTCGGTCCACCACCCCGCATTGTGCCCGCGTGGTGCACTATGCACTAAATCCCCTTCGTGTTTCGAAGGGAGGCCCGTGCCCTGAGGTGGGGACGTATATGAACTGCTAAAAAAACAAGAATGCTCCATACCCTGCGCCTGCGCCGCCAGCAGTAGTTGATGTATGTCGTCAGAAGCTCCCACTACTCCCCCTGGACCCCCCGGCCCCTCCACACTGGAGGCGCGGGACAAACGAGCTGACACCATCTCGTTACGGACATCTATCGGAAATAAATTAATTAATGAATTCTTTATTGCACACGTAAATTAAAAAACCGAAAGAAATAACACGATTTATAACATACATACATATGACACTTTCATTCAAGACTGTGATGAGCATATAATATATATATTATATAATATATGTCTATACATATTATAAAGAGGAAAGATTTGATTGTTTGTTTGTTTGCGTTGAATAGGCTCCGAAACTACTGGACCGATTTGAAAAATTCTTTCACCATTAGAAAGCTACATTATCCGCGATGGACATAGGCTACATAATTTTCCCGAATTCCCACGGGAATGAAGTTCCGAGCAGAATGCTAGTATTTTATATTTATGTATTTATTTTATTGTAATAGGTAACGTTTTATTATTATTATTGTCTTTAGTCTGTAAACTCTGTGCGCAAATCTCTCTACCCCTTCTACTAATACTATTTCTTACTATTACTAGTTAGGTTGTCTAGAAGAGATCTCTTTTAGAGATAAGCTCGCCTTTGTACACTACGTGTCTGATTGTTAATTATAACTTTGTTTGTGCAATAAAGAATATATATGAATGAAAAACACAAAGTAGCTGGTATTTTCCTGTATCTAAGATCAAGCCTTCGACCTTGCAGACCATACGATCCTAACATCTACATTGGAACATTATAGCGTGAGAGAAAAGAAGATACTTAAATAACCGTCAGCAGTATATAGAAATTAAAAATATGTCTGCCAAAGGAAGTGTAGAAAAAACAACATCTAAATTACTGGCACTTTCTAAGGGGGTGCCACAAGGATCGGTGTTGGGACCTATATTTTTCTGTTATTTATAAATTATCTACCTAATATGGATGTTGACAGTGTTTGATTTTATGAATTACTAGCTTTCCGCCCGCGTCCTAATTTTTTTTAAATAAAAAGTATCCTATAAACCTCACGGAGCCCGAGACCTTTCCAACGAATGCAAAACCGTGGAAATCGGTTCGTGCGTTCTGGAGTTATAGTGTCAGGAAGGAAAACCCGACTTATTTTTATATATTAGATTATATTTTAAACAAAAAAAGCTATTGCATAGCATTTTGTATCAATTTATGCAATTATAATTATTTATTTTATTTATGCAGTAATAATAATAATAACAATAAAAATTATTATTATTATTGTTGCACGCACACAAACACCGTGTCGAAGACTGCCGAACTGAAACGACGTTAGACGATGCACGGCCTTCAAGCCACACCTCCGTGCCCGTCGGAGTGGGGAGCTTTAGGTTTTTTCGTTACGGAATTTCTGGATTCGGTCCCCGCGCTCAAGGCCCGCGATAGAAGCTATGCAATAGCTTAAAAATAATGCTAGAAATATATTAATATACGAAAACAGCATTAAAATTGGTATATAAATGAACAAGTTATTAGCATTTATATTAACGTAAGGACTAGTTATCTCGTTTTGTGGGGAGAGCTAGCTACTTATCTCGTTTTTACCTACGCAAACAAATGGCGGTGACGTCACATGCCTGTAAGTGCATCTCTTTTTCGTTGTTTGACAGTTTCCCCCTCTATTGAAATTTAATAGCTTGTATCTTTTTATTTCTCAATAGGTTTCAAAAATTATTTCGGTTTTGGATTCAGTTCCTTTTTAAGATAAACAATTTAAACCATTTTATCCACTGCCAGTGGCAGTGGAAACCGCGGGGACTTGGGGCGCAGAGGCCGTGCAGTTTGTCGCCGAGATCGGCAGGCGTTTGCACCAAAAAACTGGCGACCCGCGCTCTAGGACGTACCTTGCTCAAAGGATTTCGTTGGTCATACAGCGCGGGAATGTGGCCAGTATCATGGGAACCTTTGAGCGGGGTGAACTTCATGGGGGTTTTTTTGACTAGGGTTTTGATTTTGTATATATTTTTAGGTTTTTTTTTTTCGGGGCTGACGAAGCATGTTGCTGATTAATTCTGTCTTAGTTTTTAGTTATGACGAAGCCTGTTGCGGATACGTTTTTGATTATTTTATTTTTTTCCATTAAATAGTTAAAGTCATTTAAAAAGATTAGTCAACATCCCTATTATATATAATGCTCACACCCATAATCCTTAATGGGGTAGGCAGTGCATCACTGACTCATGAACCACTGTATGCCACGTTTGACACAAATTATGAGGGTTATCAGAAAAGTTGCATAATGGTAAGAGATCGTCAGCCTTTCGCCCATTATACAGCAAAACCCTCGCATCACTTTTAAAGACTTTTACTGTATACCTGGGAAGAGTAGGTATCTGGCACTTTCTAAGTTTTTGTTTTTCTTTCAGTCAAGAATTCAACATAGATAGATAGATAGATAGATAGATAAACTCTTTATTGATAAACACAATACATACAAACAGAAACAAATTGCTGCGCTGGCTGCGCACTTTGTTTTTTAAATTGTGTACTTTATTAATCTGGAAAAAAATTCAAGACTTAGT
This sequence comes from Aproaerema taeniolella, assembly GCA_949987775.1. NCBI lineage: Eukaryota > Metazoa > Arthropoda > Insecta > Lepidoptera > Gelechiidae > Aproaerema > Aproaerema taeniolella. The sequence goes on along the minus strand of OX465265.1, from coordinate 14,758,930 downwards.
ACTTCTATACTGACCGACTTCGCCTAGAGTCTCGGCCACGGCTAGATCGGCCACCGTCGCGTAGTGGTCTGGCGCTATACCCAGCAACTCGGCCACTACAGCGCTTTTAGCGCGCAGAGCCAGAGATATACCCACATCTAGACGACGGAGGCGCTCTGTGGAGGAAAAGAGAAGAAAACATGGTTATTGATTTCATTATCATTATACATATTGTATTACAATACATCTCTTTGTCTCTCATACATACTAATTACTAGGGAGTGCACACACTACAGGGGTTGAAACCCCCACGGAATTTTCAAAATTATGATCACCACCCTGCTCTTATCCCTCTACGAAACACCGTGAAGTAGTATTGGCATTATCTGTTGTGTTTTTTATGTATTCGTCAGTGTTTCCCGAAAGAAGTACATCTGTGGTCAAAGCAGAACTTCAAGCGTGGATATATTTGAGAAAAAATAATATAAGATTGATCCTCTAACACGTTTGAGTTTACTTGAATATAAATGCCATTTCATATTCATTGTTTTATTTTTCTTAAACTCCCCCCCCTCCCTGCGTTCATGTAATGTGGGTAATATCGAGTTGCCAAAACTCGAACAATGACTTTGAAACGAATCGTCGGGTTGAATAATGTTCTTTTAAAGGAACAGAGATTATAAGTTAACATTCGTCATCAGCCCATATACGTCCCCACCTCAGGGCACGGGCCTCCCTTCTAAACACGAAGGGGATTTAGTCCATAGTGCACCACGCGCCCACAATGCGGGCACACATAGGAATAGTGCCATCTCCGTTTCTCAACAGGCCTGGGCCGGCAGTGCGAACAGTGTCGATACACGAAGTTTACGGACTATGAAAGCGTGCGTGCGTAAAAACATGTTCGAAAGTTCGAAACATGAGATTAATGGAAAGGCAACAGCTTAAATCGAAAAATGCGTTAACTACTTATCGAGTGTTCAATCACGAACATTTTGATAGCAAATTTAAGTTCCTGTGTGCATTTTACTATCGTTTTTACAGCTTAAAAGATACACAATATTGGTATTTAGAGGTGACTTTGTGAGCTTTTTCTATCGAACCAAAAGTGCCGAATCAAGTTTTCAGCAAACTACTTATCTAGTTTATGTCCTGAATATTACCGTAGTATTTTTTCTTCAATTTAATGCAGTGCGTCATGCTTATCTACGCATCATAAAATAAAATAATTTTTTGACTCCCTCTTCCTCCTTGTCACAGCTGATCACATTTGTAAGACTCCCCCCTCCCTAGCGTGACGTCACATATTTTGCATATTTTAATTTTTTTGTAATTTTCTAATAATAGCAGTACTTAATAGAGTTGTTATTTTTTGGTAACTCAAAACCATCGTCTCAACCAAAGTAAAAACGTAAAAACAGTGCTTGGTACTGAGGAGGTTAAGTTTGTCGTTAATAGATAACACGTTTTGATACTCGTAACACATTTTGAAATGTGACGTCACGAAAGTTATGACCCCTCCCACCCCCTTGTCACACAATGTCACATTTTGTCGACCCCCTCCCCTCCCCTTAACGTGTGACGTAATTTAAAACATTGATAAAGTAGTTACCTCTCTGAGTGAGCACCGTGTGCGCGGTGTGCGCGATGGAGTGCGCGAGCGGCGGCTGCACGCTGACGGCGGCGCGCGGCTCCAGCGGCGCGGGCACAGGTTCGGTGCCGTGCGTGGATATACGGCCCACTGTCGGACGACGGGGCCTGCGTAACGCAACACAGGTCGTTCAACAATTTTATACAATTTTATCGGGGCATATACAAGGTGATAAAAAACCTCCTAGCTATATACAAAATCCTGAACCAGTATCACTCAAAGAACACATTTAAGATTTTTTTTTTATATATATGTCGGATCAGGGGGCCGATCTTGTTCGTTTTCCATAATTATAGGCTGGATCATTAATTAAAATCAAAGTTATTGTCTTACACTACACTATATTGCAATTAATACACAAATTGTTCTTTAGGTCTAGCTTAGTCTATATAATTATTATAATATTATCAAGTCTATGTTTTACTTCGCACAACAATACTTTTATGGAACTCTACAAGACGTGAGACAGTTCCTCAGTACGCGCACGCGTCTAACCAAAGCTCGCCCTTAATTTCCACTGAAGCTTTTAACTATACCACCCCGCGCCGTCGCACCGAGACTCTGCCGAAGCAACACGTATCTGTAGCTATACGTATTACTAGCGCCCATAAGATAACCGTTCCGACATATATATATTTTTTTGATAGTTAATTTTTTCCCTAAACGTAGACATGACTCCTACAGCAGGCACGCGAGGGGTGCGGATAATAAATATAAAAAAAAAAAAAAAAGTGTTCTGTAAGTGATACTGGTTCAGGATTTTAAATATAGCTAGGAAATTTTTCATCACCCTGTATTTGTGTAGCAAACAGATGTTTGTTTTCGGGTCACGGATGTTTGTTTAACATGATTAAAACTTATAATAACACTAAAATTAAATATTTTATATAACCCTCTGTGCGACTTTACATTGGATGTAACTTTTAAACAGCTGAACCGATTTTGATCAAATGAAGCTAAAATCTCTAAACAAAGCGAGACTATCTCGGTCACAAATTTATTTATTTATTTACTGTTTATTATACATAATAGACATAAAAAAAGAAACATAAAAAGAGAGACGATACAACAGGCACTGCTTACTTCTAGAAATAAAAAATATAAGAGTGTTATAATCTTATAAGTTCTTCTTCTTATCATATAGGTATAGTCAAGTGTATGGCAATAACTTGGCTAACCCTGGTGTCAGTTTTCAAAGCGCACAATGGCCTTTGACTTGGTTTTAACGACCAGTCAATCGGCAACAGCCGGGACCGACGGTGTTACTTATACGTCTTATAAGTTAAAATTCAAACTTATAACACCCATCTTTTTTGTCGGAGGTTAAATAATGACAGCATGAATCTGTAATATTATATTACGAAGAAGCTGTAAAAATAAAAATAAAATTACTTACTTATGCTTTTCCTCTCTCTCAGCCACATCTTCCTTCTCAACCGACCTATCCTCTCGCTCCCTCTTCTCGTCGATACTCCTCTCGGCACTATTCCTGTCTCTATCACTCGCGCGGTCCAGCGATGTCCTATCTCTGTCGCACCCTCTGTCGACGGATGTTCTGTCTCGCTCGCTCTCGTCCGCGCCGGCGCTTGATGTTGATTTCTCAGATGCGTCTGATGGGTTGCGGGATACGTTTATACCTAGAATAATAAAATGCATTTTATTAATAACAAGTTTTCCGCCCGTGACTTCGTTCCCGTGGGAATTAAAGAAATAGCCTATGTGTTAATCCAGGGTGTCAGCTACCTCCATACCAACTTTTTTCAAAATTGGTTCAGCCGTTTGAGCGTGCAAAGAGGAACAAACATCCATACATCCTCACAAAGTTTCACATGTATAATATTGGTAAGATATAATGAACAATTTTATCAAAATACAAAGTTACTAGATACAAAGTACTGAAAACTATTTAATATAGGAAAACGTAAAAAAAAATCCGAGCTCATGTAACCAGAATATCTGCACCAAAGTTTTTTGCTAATGTAATTCACTATTAGTGACATTATGAATGTTCTATGAAATGGAGCTATTTTTGACTTTAACTTTTGTTTATTTCTATTATCATCTCACTTATTCTTGTGATGCTCTCAGAAAGTTAATGCTTGAATTTGGAGAACCTCGCTAATTCCCCATAATAGAGTTCAGACAAAAAATACAAAAAGAAAAATAAAAGACAAATAACAAAGAAAGTAACAGATAAATAGAGAACTAGAGCAAAGAACTTCCATGCTGGACTGGGAGTGAAAGAAAAACTCAGAATGTACCAGCTATCTACTCTTCCCAGGTATACAGTAAAAGTCTGTAAGAGGGATGCGAGAGTTTTGCTGTATAATGGGTGAAAGGCTGACCACCTCTCACCATTATACAACTCCTTCCATCTGATATCCATCACAATTTGTGTCAAACGTGGCATCAAGTAGTTCGCTAGAACCACTGATGCTCTGCTACCCCGTTTGGGATTACTAGCTTTTTCCCGCGGCTTCGCTCGCGCAAAAAACTTTTTTTAGTCACCCATTTCATTCCAAAAATGTTTGACTTTTGAAAAATCGCGAAACACATGTCAATTTATTTCGTTTTCTTGACGAAGTTTCGAGTCAAAATGTCCAAAAAAGTTGTTTTCTCCATACAAATTTCGAACTCCCGTTTTACCCCCTTAGAGGGTGAGTTGAAAAAAATCCTTTCTTAGACCTCATACGAAAACTACGCGCCAAATTTTAAATTTGTCAGCGGTCTGGGCTGTGCGTTGATATGTCAGTCACTCACCAGTTAGTTTCTTCTCTTATATATACACATCAACGCGGTCTAGGGATATAGCACGATTTTTCATACAAAAGAGGTCTGTTTGAGAAGCTACAAAAGCATACTTGAGATACTTACATGGAGCGCTATAATTTTCAGACGAGCAAGTGCTAAACCTGAATTTTCAATTCTAGTCCATAAATTTTGTTTTACTTGAAATTTGTGAAAACGTGACGGAATTTACGCAATTTTTTTTTCATTTTCGTCACGTTTTCACAAATTTAAAGTAAGACAAAATTTATTGATTAGAATTGAAAATTCAGGTTTAGCACTTGCTCGTCTGAAAATTATAGTACTCAATGTATCTCAAGTATGCTTTTGTAGCTTCTCAAACAGACCTCTTTTGTATGAAAAATCATGCAGTATCCCTAGATCGCGTTGATGTGTATATTTTGATTAGAGGATAGGTGTGAATGTATGTATGTATGTTTGTAGAGAAAAGAATTTTCTTGCTTACCTGAATCATCAGTAGACCGACTGGGCTGGTGCGACGGCGTGAGGGTCGGCTTCAGTTCAGGTTTGGCCAGCGGCAGCTCTTCCATGTGCTTCACCCAACTGAAACATATCCACAAAACATTGCAAAACCGTTCTTATCCCAACGGCGCAGAGTACTCGCTCTTTACTTTCTAATTCTATCTTTGTTTTTTGGTTTGACTGATTGAAAAACAAATCAATCTTTATTTGCGAGAATAGAAATACCAACAACAAGTGTTTTTTTTTGTTTTTTTTTTGTTTAGTGTTTATTTGTAGTAGTAGTTTGACCTGATTGTACAAGATCTTATTTATAATTTTTTTTTGTTTCTTTTATCTATTTCAACATTTATCTATTCATAATTTCTAATTGTCAAATATCAATATGTCTTGCTGTTAGTAAGACTTTAAATAAATAAATAATTTATTTATTTTCTTTTATTATTTTTAGCAAAATTCCAGCAATGAAATAATCGTATCGCAACTCTATTAATAAGTTGCTCTGTCATTAGGAAGAAGGCGTTGTATGTATGTATACGTACGTACGTAGGTAAGTACGTATGTATGTATGTACGTATGTATACTGACGTGGTGTACTCTGCGTGCGTGTTGGCACTAAGTTCGTGCATCTGCACTCCGTTGATGTTCATTAGAAAGAAAGTGTTGCGTACTGCCGCGTTCGGACGAAACAGTACACGCTCCCTGAAAACAATAAAAAAACACATTAATAACAATGTTTTAATCTAATAATTTGAGGGAAAGAGAAATGTTCGGCATTAATGTGATTTGAATCCACGACCTATTCTATTGAAGAAGCCTATTTACTAGATTTTTAAAGATATTCGGATTGTATAAACTCGGAAATACAGACGCCGGCAGAGAATTTCAGTTTTTGGAAGTGCGCAAAATCTTATATATATATATATATATAAAAGAAAGTCGTGTTTGTTACAACACTTATAACTCGAGAACGGCTGGACCGATTTCCATGGTTTTTGATTTGTTGTATTTCTCTCCGTCCCGAATAGCAGAATAACTATTAAAAACATTGGAAAATTGATGGGGAAATTCCCACGGGAACGAAGTCCCGGGCGAAAAGCTAGTAATAAATAAAGAATAGCGCTCAATGCGTATCCGAGGGATCTCGACAAGATGACAGTGATATACCAGTGCGTCTAGACCTGATGCTCTCAGCACACTCCCCGAAGTACATCTTGTAAAAAACACATAGGCAAACTACTTTGTGTCTATGAGCTAGGCTTTGGAGCTTATCCTTAACTAGCTTTTTATCACCAATGAGCCTCCTGGCTCTGCGATCCACCGAGTCCAGTGCGGCTAGTTGGTATTTGGCCTAAATATCTCAAAGGTGGCTATAATAAGCTAGTTTCTTCATTAGTCAATTCAGCAACTTTTTATCAAACGTCAAAACGCTCTTTTAGTACGAAAAATTGTATGAAATAGTGCGCTATGACGTCATATCTTGCGTCTGATTTTTTAATTTCCATTTAATATTTTTTCTATAGTTAAATAACAGTTAAAAGGAAATTTGGACTGAGAATAATGATTCGTATTTCTTTATAGTTCAGCTATTTACCGATGAGTTCATATTATTTTATTTTGTATACAGGAAACTACCCTATACTCCATGCAATACTCTGTAATACGCATCGTATTACATTCCTCTCTTATCGCGTCACAGCGGACGAGACGACGATTGTAGACATTGCGTTGAATTACATTGTACTTGTGTTACATTGTGAAGGATTTTAGATTTAATTGTTATTATAAGATATTTAAAAAAATTAACCCTAACAGGCTTAGTACGCTTCATCAACCACCTAAATGATTGGAGTTTGCTAGTGACCTTCACTGTTTTTAAAAATTACAATACAATACAATACAAATATACTTTATTGCACACCAACATTACAGAACATGAGACAGAGTAAAAGTTACATTATGAACAGTAATAAAGTTAGGGTACAAAAGGCGGCCCCATTGCTAAGAAGCAATATCTTATCGGCAACCTTTGGGTATGGAGAAGATGAAATTACACCATATAAGTGTGGGTGCAAAAACCTTAATAATAATATGTTTATTTATCGTAATATTTTATAACTTAAAAAAATAACTAATACTTTGGCAAAAATCGTCACTCAGAGTAAGAAAAAAATAAACAATAAACAGTTTTAGAAAAACATTAGGTGTACATTATAAAGGTAAGAATTAGGACCACACCATATTTAAAAATTAGTTTTTAATGCCTGTGAAGATGGGGCGTGATAAAGGGTTAAAATAATGTGGTGACACATTATGTGTGACAGTGGTTTTCCAGTCGCCGCCCGCGTCGATCAAGCCGGTCATACGAATCGGTCAACACATAACTCCTTTGTATTTAGTTTACTTTAAAGATAAGATTGAATTCCCAAAGGACCTTAGTCCCGTTTCCTTATACGTACCATTTAACTAGCGGCGACAGCAGTGTCTGCTGTGAGGGTTGTGTGATGGGCTTCAGCACGAACCGCTCGCCCTCGCGCTGCAGCAGCACCAGGCACGACTCCAGCATCAGACCCTGGGGACAAATTCAGATTACTATGTTATTTGCATAGAAAACGGTAAAATTGCCGATATACAGCACATCAATTTTAATTTAATTTAATGTTATTTTTAAAACTTATGGATGATACAATCTGAAATAAATGGGTTATTATTATTATGTATTATTATTATATTAAGTAGTCATCATACAACACGACCAACTTTTGATTATTTAATGTATGACCTCCTACCGAAGTCCGACGCCAAACAGCTTGCTGTGTTCCGTCGGTGCGTGGGAGTACCAGTGCCTTATGGGCATTTTCTGGGTTAACTCGCTCCATCGTCGACCTCATCTCTGAACTTGGTCAAGATTGAGGTCAAGAGTTAACCCATCTCATAATAAAAAAAAAACATAGAAAATTTTAAAATTAATAAAACGCTACACACTCAAAGGCCCACACAAAGGTTTGAGCATACAATAAGACATACTATTGATTATTTAATATATGACACCGAAAAACAGTAAAAACCGTATTAACATCCGGCTCGAAGGACCAATTTATGTATGGTTAAATATCAGTGTTGTAAACACATGCTTGTTACGTGTTTATGATAAAATGCTGAGTCGGTGCTAATTCTTATAGTTTAGATCCTTATTTGTATGAACTATGTTATGATTATAACCTAAATTTTTGCTATAATGTATAGAATAGAATAGAAAAAATCTTTATTTTATAGGACATTCAGGATGCCACTTAAAACAAGTCAAGATTACATGAAATACATACAAACAAACATTAAAGGATTTAAATACATACATACGCATTCGTTCTATTGACCCTACTGACTCTACGCCTATTCGCAAAGATGCAGTCTTCCCCAGAGAAGAACAGGCAAGAAACTCTGAGGGTGCTATTTTTAATCGCATTACAAATTTTCTTATTTTCTAATTTTAACTTAGTCTGAAATAACTCTAGAGCTGAGCAGTTCATTCCCATGGCTGCTTGTCAGTTATGTAATCAGTATTGTCGGCAATGAATAAATTATACCTTTCTTTCTTTCTAAGTACAGTAAACTACTTACAAGCACGTTGATCTTCTTATTGGAGTCGTTCCTGATGTGTAGATCTCCTTCCATCCGCAGAGAGTGTTGCGTGAGGTCGAGGCGTTTGGGTTCCTCCCATTCGGGTCCTGACATTGGGATGCGGATCTCTAATTTGCTTTGGATTGCGCGTAATCTGGAACAAAAGTAAAATTTTAAAAGAACAATAGATTTAGCGGTGAAGAAAAACGACTTATCAATTCTGAAAACTCTTGACTCCAGGGTTAGCCAAGTTCGCCACATACTTGACTTTACCTTCACGATAAGAAGAAGAAGACTTTAGCCGATAAAAAGTCGTTTCAGAAGTACCCGATTTGACAAGCATGTATGATGCAAATTATTAATGTACTAGGCTAGAGGATGCCCGAGATTTCCATAAAATCCCTTCTTTATATCTTCGTTATAAAAGGAACCCGTTCAGCTTTCTAGGCAATGATATTATATGTTACTTATCGTAACTAGATTAGCAGTTTACGGCAGCGACGCGTTGCCACTTCGTAGATGCCTGCAGGCATATGTAACGTCAGTTGCCTGCTTGACATTAGGGGAGCGTGAAAGTCATTCAAAATAGTGAAATTTACTGTTAAAAATTGTGTATCACGGTCCGAAAAGGATGATAATGCAAGTGGCGTTACTTTTCACAAGTAAATTTGCATAAGTTTGATCATATTGTCTAAAATTACATCAGAAAACAAAATAAATATATCTGGCAACTCTGTCCGTTTTCATGACAGCTATTATCTTATCTCACTTCACCGGTAATTAGTTAATCAGTGGAAGAAACGAGACAAATATAGTTTAATTTGGCATAATATATCGGTTTCAAAGCTACGTCTTTTGAACTATCAAGTCTTTGAGTATTTAACCAGACAGGAGTGGATATTACGCGCGTACCCCTCTGCCAAGTGCTTTCAAGGACACACGACCGGCGGTCGTATACGTTATATAAAACTAGTTGCCGCGCGGACTTTGCCATTCGCCGAGTAGTATTGCGCGTGGCACGAGCTCCAAAGAAAATGCTTACTTGTAGTGTTTTTCGATGCAAAAAAAGGGCAGAGACATCAAGTCTGCAGAAGGATGGTACTTCTTACCATTTGTAAGTATTATTTTACCTAAATATTACCAAATAACGTGCAAAATTATCAAAAGTCCGAAAAATATTTCCAATAAGTAAGTGTTGCCATGTAACCGTATAAGTTCTTACTTGGATAATTTTAAAGGTGTGTACTAACCCCTGAGATTAATATTAATAATTTATAATTTTAATAATACGACATTCATTCAGCTATATAACAATACATCACATTGTTTTGATCGCTTTTTACATTAAAACCCTATTTAATATTTTTATAATCGAAGAAACTGTCAAAATGTCCAAGCATCAAATAGTCAAATCGTTATTTTAGCTGTACAATAATATAGGTAGTTCTATTTTACTATTTTTTTACTATACAAATTACCGATTTTTTACATTCTAGTACCTTCTAAAATTAACCGTCATAACTACCAAGCATCTATCTGTCTATACTGTCCGTAATAAATATTTAAATCTAGGAAATTATAAAATTCTATACAATAACTTACTTAAAAATAAATAATAATCAGTTAACTTTAATTTAAATATCTAAGTATTCTACTGTATTAATTTTAAGTTATTGTTGTTGGTCACACCGGGTGAAATTAGTGATGGGGTGGCACAAACATAGAATTGATATCGATATTTCGGTACTTTGACGTATATTAATACTAACTGTACACTTTTACAGATTTCCAACAGAACCGGGTATTCGGGCTGCGTGGGTCGAAGCTTGTGGAAATCATAACATGTGGGAACCTCAACGTCTTAGTACAGTTTGTTCCGACCATTTTGAATCTTCATGTATTATTTCAAAAGAACAGTCTAAGAATAAAAGAAAATTTAATCCGAATGCAGTGCCAACATTAAAATTATTTAGCAATAAACTAAAAAAAGGTTTATTTAGCAATAAACTATTATACCATGTGCAATTACATTTTTATTTTACCCTTACCTTTTAATGTCAAATTTATAACATCGATGGATGACACTCGCATAATTTTTAACCGACTTAGCAAAAAAGGAGCTTATCAATTCGACCTGTATAGGTACTCGTAATGTTGTATAGTGTGAGTTTCATCAAATCAGTTTAGCAGAAGAAATAAAAGTACTCATTAGCCCATACATGTCCCAATAGAGGGGCACGAGCCATCCTACGACAAAAGTAATTTCAAAAAATTAAACCGACTTCAAACTTAACAGAAAGGGAAGAAATAACGATGTCATGTTGTAATGTACGAAAACAATTTTGTTTTGAGGTCGATGCCAGATAAAACTGAAAAGCGAAATAAGAGCTGGCTTCGACCTCAAAACTAAATGGTTTGTACAAGACATTGTTATTTCTTCCTTTCAATTAAGTTTAGAGTCGGTTAAATTTTTTTAAATAACTTTTTGTAATGTAAAAATAGATAAAACTACTGATTATAAAATAAAACATTAAAAAAAACTAGTTCATAATTTAATTTAATTTATTTATCATACATAACTTTGCTGAGGAGGCACTTTGAACTGGTTTGCAATTATTAGTTCCTTGTCGTCGAGTGATAGTCGGCTGGGTTGTCTCTATATAGTATTCCTTGTGTGTTTTTTGTTATTATTATTTTTCCTTTCTGTAGAATGTTATTACTTTTCCATTGTGTATTTCCGTAAGGTGTATGTTATGTATAGTATATATATTATATGTATTTATTTGTGTTAGGTATATTGTATGTGTGTAATAATAATAATAATAATAATTTTCTTTATTTGCATAAAACATGGTAGGTATTAAAGATCTTAAAAATAACTTAAAGTACTGTGACATGTTTTGCCAACCTTTAAAACCTTTAATGTAGTTTATGTAAGTATATTTATGTATGTATTTTTGCACCCACACTTATATGGTGTAATTTCATCTTCTCCATACCCACAGGTTGCCGATAAGATATTGCTTCTTAGCAATGGGGCCGCCTTTTGTACCCTAACTTTATTACTGTTCATAATGTAACTTTTACTCTGTCTCATGTTCTGTAGGTAATGTTGGTGTGCAATAAAGTATATTTGTATTTGTATCATTACAGGAATTCCCAATTCAATCATGTAATTCTCAAAATAGTTTACATTCTAAAAACAACAATTTATCAATGTAAAACAGTATAGATAATAGATTGATTAGCCAAGGATTATCTTTGATTATTCAAATTCATCGATAGTATGAATATCGATAGTGTCATGCACTGTTCCACTTAAATAAAACCAGAATAACTTGGCCTTTGTTTTGATACAGCTTACTATAAAACAAGAGTCTATTTATACTGGACTGTTGTTTACGTATTTTATAGACGGTTATGTGTGCGATTGTTATTGTTTGCGTACAGTGTAAGCTAGTGTTCGTAAATTTTGACTATTGCAAGAGTGAGCGTGTGTAGCGACGTGATCAAAGAAATGCGCTTGTAGACAACAATTATTTAGTGTGTGTTACCTCGTCCCCCGCATCTATTGGCAGACTTTTTTGCTTAGGCGCGAGCCGCTATATCCACTCCTGTCTGGTTAAATACTCAAAGTATCAAGTAGTTATGCATTTCTGAGAATCGTTTGTAAGACGTTACTACTCTAGTATATTTATAAGCTCACTGTTTCTAAGTCGAAGAGTATGGACATGGACTAGACTTTTTATATTAACAGAGAAGGGGTAGGGAAGATGTAGTGAGTGAGATGTCATGTGTATTCAATTTTTCGATAAATGCACCATTTTTAATTTCTGTCTGGATTTTTTCCATAGTGATTAATGTTAATAATCAAGAATTAAAATTAAAAACTGATATTGATAATATTTGATAATTGTGAAAAATTTTAGGATATTTTGTATTGAAAATTACACGTAATTTTGGAAGATCACGTGTAATTTTCCTAGTCATGACCTAGTCATAACCTAGACATAAGTATCACCAAGGGGGGAAAAATGCCAAAAATACTACAAGTGATTAATGGAGCACCTATCACCATTATACTCAAATTCCATCTAATTACCTTCACAATTAATATCAAATGTGGCGTCAAGTCCAGAACCACATGGCGTTCTGCCTACCCCGAAAAGGATTATAGGTGAGAGTGCATAGTTAGATAGATTTACATTTTCGTGAACACTACGTTTATACGGGGTAACAAAATGTTTGAAAGTGACATAACGACATATGACGTTGTGTGGAAGCACGCAAAATTGAAATGTAAAAATTCTTCCAACAATTATAATAGCAACTATTACAATATTATCGGTTTTATAAGTGTAACTATTTTTATAAAAAATAGCTGTTTTTACGAAAAAACACTTTGATCAAATAAATAAATGATTATTTATTTGTATGGAATTTTAACGAACTCGCCAAGTGGTTACTGTGTCCACGACAGTGTTAATGGACCACGTTATCTGCTCCGTCACTGACCTGTGTTCGTTCTCTGCCGTCCGTATGGCCGTGTCGACGTGCTGCAACACGTCCTTGGCGACGGCCAGCGCGCGCCGCACGGCCGTGACGTCATCGACGCCGTCGGCCTCCTCGCCGTCGACCGGACTCTCGATCACCGTCTTCAGGATACTCTCTAGGAGCAGCTGGTATTTGGTTAGCCTGGAAGAGAAATGTTTTATAATTTTTGAAGTGAATACTTCTTTAGCGGCGTTGAGCACTTTTAGTATGGGGAAAAAATTTTAAACTCGCGTCAGATGTCACGTGACCGTGACCGTCAGATGTGATCGAAAATGCGTAGGATAGGGTTGCCACCTTTTTTGAAGAGAAAACTTCTTTAGCAGCGTTGTGTACTTTGAAGTATGGGTGGAAACCCGGACGGATGGCAGCCCTATGGTAAAATTATCTCTGTGACAGATGTCAACGATGTCAACGATTATTCGCACATAGTGCGCAAGTACCGATAGACTATTTTACTGAATTGAAAGTAGACAGTTTGGTCGAGTGGAAAAGTTGCCAGATTGTAAGCAACAGGTCGAGGGTTTGAATCCTTAGAGAATAACGGACTCTTTTTAGCCGACTTCAAAAAAGGAGGAGGTTCTCAATTCGGGTGATTTTTTTTGGTGTATTTTATTTTATTTCCATATTAATGCACAACGTTAATGTTCAAGTTTTCACTTCTGCCGGCACTCCCGGAGTGCAACCCGTTGTTTTTTCTTCTGGGTGAACTTGCTACATCTTCGACCATATCTTCGCCTATACGCTAGATTGTGGTCAATAGCGCAGCCCTTGTTATTAATAAAAGAGAACCTCTTCAGTGGTTCCATATTCACTAGCATATGATTGAAAACCATAATTTTTGTTCGAATAACTTTTTACGCATATTTTTTTTCGCATAACGATATTTTGTCATAACGATGATTATGACAAAATATCCTTATGCGAACCCTCTACAGTACGCCTAGCGCTAATATATTGTATTGTATTGTATTGTACGTACCTCTGCCAGACACACGCCAGTAGGTCCCTGAGCTGCAGTCTCCCACAGAGCGGCATCTGCTCCCGCGCCGCCAGGAACTCCCTCAGCTCTTTATGCTTGCGGCGCCGCTCCTTGAGTGCGTCCAGAGCCAGTCTCTGGCCGCGGCAGAACCGGGCCAAGCATGGAGCGTAGCCTGAGTCACCCAGCTAAAACATACAGAGCGAGGCAAGTGAGGTTAAGCAAAGTACACAGTGGCAGGGAACCTGGGTGACCAAAGTGGCAATTTATCACGAGCGTTTCCGTGCTTCGGATGGCACGTTAAGCTGTCGGTTCCGGCTGCTGTCGATTGACTGCAGTCGTTAAAACCAAGTCAGAGGCCATTGTGCGGTTTGAAAACTCTGATAACAGGGTTAGGCAATGTGACACACACTTGACTATATACCTACTCGTACAAAATAAGAAGAAGAAGAATAATAATAATAAAAAGTCTTTATTTTCCTTCACAAAGGTAAATTACATATTTAAATTGGCTAGACATACAAAACTTACATTATTTTAAAAACCTTTGTGAGGGACTGGAGTCCATACTAGGAATTAACCTGTATGACAGATCTCCAGGCCCCCACCCTACTCAATGTTATTTGAGTTCGCTATTTGTATTGCCATTTAAAATGAGAATTAAGCTTGGAAAATATAATTTCACTGTTTACACTGCCTTGTGTGTGTGAATGCGTGTGTGTGTTGGCGTGTGTGCTTGTGTTGGTGTGTTGGTGTGTTTGTGTGTGTGTGTGTGTGTGTGTGTGTGTGTGTGTGTGTGTGTGTGTGTGTGTGTGTGTGTGTGTGTGTATGTGTGTGTGTGTGTGCGTGCGAGTGAACGTGAGTGCGCGTATTTTTCCCTGTTTAGTAAAAAACAATATTTAATATATATAGTAAATGGGATTAAAATACATATTATGAAATGCCATTAAATACATATTATGAAAGGGTTAATAAAAGGTCTTCGGTAGAAGTGTAATCCAATTTCAAAAGCCATTCGTTAACTAGAGTTTTACATTCGTACTTGGACAAAGAATAATAGGGTAGTTCTTTGTTCAGTTTGTTATATGTTAAATATCCAATTGTTATTTTATAGAATCAAACGTGCGGTGATAGCCCACTATCTTATTATCAAATGTTCCAGGTTCAAGCCTGTTCCATTAAAATTCGTCTTTTCAGATTTATCATTATCATTTTTGAAGGGAAACGTAATGAAACCCACACGTCATGGCATAAATAATAATTACAATAATTCCATAGTTAACGGCGAAGTCAAAAGTTCAGAAAATCCCAGACAACGACACTTCATTTTTTTTCTGAATCTGAGGTGTCGTCCTATGGTCTCATGCGGTGTGGTAGGCTCTGCAAAGGGCCGTCTGGTTCGCGACCACCCTCCTACCGAAGTCCGACGCCAAACAACTTGCTGTGTTCCGTCGGTGCGTGGGAGTGCCAGTGCACTTCCAATAGGCATTTCTGGCGGAATAGGCATTTTCTGGGTTAACTCGCTCCATCGTCGACCTCATCTTTGACCTTTATGGTCAAGATTGAGGTCAAGAGTTAACCCATCTTAAAATAAAAATAATAATACAAAAAAGTGTATAACTACTTAGCTGTTGATTACCAAAATTAAAATTAAACAAAATGTTATTTATTTAACTGACCGTAGTAAGCATAGCGTCCGCGATCGGCCTAAGCTGCACATAATGGCTGTTGGCCCTAGTGGACTTGAGGTCTGTGTACAGCCGGTGATGCCGCTCGCGTACAGCCGGCAGGTTTGGCAGTAGAGCTCGGAGCTCGTCGGCTGGTAGTAGACCTGGCTGTAGCTCCAGTGGCCGGAGGAATACGCTGGCTAGTACGCGTAGCCAGCGTACGTGCGAGCCTTCGGAAACTATTAGTTCTGGGAAAAAAAATATACAAATTAAAAACAAGCGCTTTGCACTATTTTTTCCCTCATAAACATATATACGACTAGACGACGCAAGTGTATGTACTTCGCTTGTCAAAAAGAGAGCAAAATTTGCTTCCTAAAGGAAAAACGGCGAAACACGCGCTAAAGCGCCATTCCATCACAAAGGCCCGTATTACAGAAAGAAACTCAAGTCTTGATCTATACTTAAGTATTGATTGTCTCTTTCTCTCACTATCAAAATTATAAAAACGAACTGCTACTTAAGTACAGATCAGAGTCTAAGTCTCGTTCTGTAATACGGTTCTTAGAGCTTTAACACAAAGAATGAAACTAAAACTTAGACAATATTCAAAAATGGCTGTGTGGACAAAGATTTCTATGCCTATTCCGAAAATGATCAATTAAACAACAACAAAATGACATAAGTCAGTTTAAGCTCTAATGGGCGCAGGAATACGCTGGCTAGGACTCGTACCCAGCGGTTATGCGAGCCTTCTGATACTATTAGCTCTGAGAAAAAAAAATACAAATTAAAACCAAGGGCTTTGAGCGCTTTGCACAATTTTTTCCCCCTATAGACATTTATACGACTAGACAACGCAAGTGTATGCACGGACGCGGCCGCAAATTAGGTTGGTGTTTTGCCGTTAGAGGAGAGCCGAAGGGCGAGGTGTTTCGCCGTTTCCGAGGGAGATTCTCGGTTACAGATACCCCCAGAAAACACCCGGGACATACGGGCCATCTGGTTCGCGACCAAACAGCTAGCTGTGTTCCGTCGGTGCGTAGGAGTACCCAGTGCCTTATAGGCATTTTCTGGGTTAACTCGCTCCATCGTAAGTAAATAAATAAACAAACTAACCATGCATGACCTCCTGCCGCTTCCTCAGCTAAATAAATAAACTAAACTAACCATGTATGACCTCTTGCCGCTTCCTCAGCCGGCTGGACAGAGCGAGTGAGTCCACCACGTGCGGCGGGAGTGAGTCCGCCCACTGCGCGGCCAGAGGCTCTTCCTCATCAGACCACTCTGACGCTGACGCTGGGAAAATAATAAGAAAAGATTTTCACTGGTCTGTGTTTAGCATAACACTAAAATTAAACATTTTGAATCACCACCGACATTCGATTGCTTATAACTTTTAAACGGCTGAACAGATTTTCATGAAACATGGCTAAGAACACTCGGGATAAAATTATCTCTGACACAAAAAAAACTAAACGAAAATCGGTTCATCCGTATGGGAGCTATACGATACCACAGACAGATACACAGATAGACACGTTAAACTTATAACACCCCTGTCTTTTTGCGTCGGGGGTTAAAAAGGTACAACTGTTAGAGTAGGTAATCAATAAGAGTAATTTACTAAGGGGCTCGCTGCTTAGCAAAGGTTTTTTTTCGTCCGTCGCTCGATTTTGAGGCGACGGGTGTCTCTTCGTGCTTCTATTTTCGGCAAAAAAACCATTGCTCCGTAGCTATTTAGATTAATTTTACTCTGTTTTGATCACCACGTCGCCGCGACACGTCGCTTGTGTATACATAGGGCCTAAGCTCATCACAATAATTGTGAACCTTAACGACTATGTTGTACCTTTCCATTTTCAGTCTCATATACTACACACTCAAAGGCCCACACTAAGGGATAATTGGAAAATTAACAAAGACAGACTCGACAACATTTGTCCCAAACGGGAATCGAACCCAGGTCATATTGATCAAAATGTAGAAGAACCACTAGAAGGAAGAAATTACTTTCACTTTAAATTGAAACAATCAAAATTTTAAATTCCTCAATAGAATAAAAAGCGGTAATAACTTGGTCACTATATTAGGTTATCTTTTTACTACTGAAAATCAAGAAGGGATTTTTTTTACATACATACGCTGACGCCTATAATCCCTATTGGGGTAGGCAGAGCATCAGTGATGTTAAAACCACTTGATGCCACGTTTGATATAAATTCAGAGGGTTGTAAGATGAAATATGATTTAAGTGTTGACAGGTTGTCAGACTTTCGCCCATAATACAGCAAAACCCTCGCGTCCCACTTACTGACTTTTACAGTAAGCCTGGGAAGAGAAGGCAGCTGACTCTTTCTATGTTTTTCTTTTACTCTCAGTCCAGCGTGGAAGGTATTTTTTTAACAATGCAAATGACCTTATAGTTATAATCCTGAAGATAGGTACATAAGACATCCACTTACCGTGTTGTTCTGTGGCAACTGTGTTGCTCTCGTTGCTTCTAGAAGACAGACTCGAGCTGCTAGAGCTTCCAGAAGGTGCCGTGGCTGAGCCAGGTTCCAGGTCACTAGACAAAAAAAAAGCTGGTTAGAAACAAAATTTTCTAATTTTTTTGTACTGTATTATGAGAAGAATTAACTCATGATCAAGGTCATACATGCGGTCGACGTTGTTGGAGCGAGTTAACCCAGAAAATGCCTATTAAGGCAACACAGCAAGCTGTTCAGCGTCGGACGTCGCGTCGGTAGGAGGGTGGTCGCGAACCAGACGACCCTTTACTGAGCCTACCACACCGCATGAGACCATAGGACGACACCTCAGATTCAGAACAAATTGAGGTGTCGTTGCCTGGGATGGATATTAATCCATCCTCCTATTAAGGAGGCAGGTCTCATTAATTTGTGTATCCTTAGTCGTCTCTTACAACACCCGCGGAAAGAGATTTGGGTGGTGTTATTCTCAACCGATCACCACACGGCATAAATTTCAGTTATAACAATAGTCAAGGCTACGCAACCAAAACAACCAGTAACTAGTAAAGTACTGCAATAATAGTTACTAATGACCAACAGTTTCCAACCACCTACTCAATTGTTTAGAAACATCGGGTTACGGCCGGAAAGCTTAAAATAAAAGGATTTAATATCCAGCTAAGAACGTACACTCTTAGCTTATTTCTGGGAAATTATATTTGTCTTGAAATGTTGGCTATGAAGGCATATTTATATCTGAAACATGTTCTAACATAATTAATTTAATGATAGAAATGCGATACCTACCTAAGTATCAAGAGTTTTGGGTAAATTATAAATAACCCTCTCAAAAGGACTTCTGTGTGTTGAATACTATCAAAGTAATTAAAGCTAAGTAACTAAGAAGGATACTGTTGTGGAACGGAGCCGGCACAAAATAAAACGAATTTACTTTGGGGCCATCCATAAATTACGTCTCACGAATTTTTACCCCCACCCCCTCCTTGTCACAGCTAATCACATTTGTGAGACTCCCCCCTCCCTAGCGTGACGACACATATTTTGCAAATTTTCAATTTTTTGTAATTTTCTAATAAAAGCAGTACATAATAGAGTTGTTATTTTTTTTTGGGAACTCAAAACTCATTATCTCAACCAAAGTAAAAACGTAAAAAGAGTGCTTGGGACTGAGGAGGTTAAGTTTGTCGTTAACAGTTGACACGTTTTGATACCTATAACACATTTTAAATGTGACGTCACGAAACTTATGACCCCTCCCACCCCCTTGTCACACAATGTCACACTTTGTCGACCCCCTCCCCACCCTTAACGTGTGACGTAATTTATGGATGGTCCCTTTCTTCTATCTGTTTCTATTGGTGGAAAAAGCTTAATTTATTTTGAAAATTTTTTAGTGCATAATAGGCGGATGGGTTCCTCTGTTGTTAATTTTTGAGAGTCATTGCCATAAACAATTATTTATTTATTTTTACAACCATAGACTTAGATAGGCCAAGGTATAAAAAGTATCGGTTTTCGCAACAGGTACCTTTTTTTGAGCAGTTTCCGATGGAAGTAAACCTGCTCCTATATTTCTCTTTCTCTTCGGGGAATAAATTAAGAAACACCGAAATAACTTGTATAAAATAAATATGATATAAAATAGGTTGATTAATATTGATTAAATATTATTGCTAATGATCTGATTTTAATAATTGCGAGTGCGCGCGGCCGATGACTAATGACAACTGTGTCAATTTCGGATGCTTTCTCCTATAGATTGCTCGTACATCTGAACTTCTTCGCAAAGATTGCCTAGGAGACTTATAAATGTGGTGAAAATACAATATTAAACGAGGTCAGCACCAGGTAATATACACCCTCTGAGAACAAATGTCCTACAATCTGTTTAAAGGCAATACGCGGTGGTCGTTTAAGGGGTCGGCAGCGATCCTGCATAATGTGGGACGACCTGAATCCGGGATAAGACAGGACATTTGCATGGGTCGGAGTGGGATCGTAGCACCTCTGTCATTATGATATTGTTTTTCTTCAAGGTAAAGTTGGGTTTATTTTAATATTTTCTAGTGAAATACACAGGAAGGCTAAAAAGGCCTACGATGTTGCTACGGAATCGGTGGCAACAGTTTTTATGTTTAATTATTTATGTTATTAACTGTTTGGTTTTTTTTCGTGTTATTGCATACTTCCATATCGCATAATCCTCTCGCTCTCTCGTAGGTTGACTGGAAGAGATCCCCTTATGGGATAAGTCCGCCTTTGTACATTGAATTTGTGTAATATTTATCTCTTTTGATTCCAATGTATTTATTTTGTTAGATGTGCAAAAAATTTTCCACGCTGGACTGGCATTGAAAAAAAAACTTTGAATTTACCAACTGCCAAGTCTTCCCAGGCATACTGTCAAAGTCAGTAATAGGGACGCCAGGGATATTGCTGTATTGTGGGCGAAAGGCTGAAAACCTCTCACTATTATGCATCATGTTTCATCTAATAACCCTCAGAATTTATGTGAAACGTGGCATCAAGTGGTTTTGTATCACTGATGCTTTGCCTACCCCGTATGGGATTACAGGCGTGAACGTACGTACTGTGCACGTCGTACTCGCCTTACTCTTCGTCCAGTCTCTCTTGTTAGGTCTGCTGTAAGAAATTTCTTCGTAGAAATAAGCAGTGCCTGTTGTGTCGTCTTTCTCTTTGTATGTTCCTTCCTGTATGTCTATTGTGTACAATAAACAGTAAATAAAGCAATTTAAGTCCCTTTCGTGTTTCGAAAGAAGGCCCGTGCCCCTCAGTGGGGAGGTGTATACTCTCCAACTCAAACTCAAAAGTGTGTTTATTTCATTGAACATATAAAATGTTTCTTGAAAATATCAATACTGATATATTTACATCAGCAAAATAGTGAATTACATTACCACTTTTGACTTTGCTATCACGGTTCATATGCCTATAATCCCTAACGGGGTAAGCAGAGAATCAGGTTCTAGGACCACTAAATGCCACATTTGACACACACTGTAAGGGTTATCAGATGGAATAAAATTAAATATTTTAAATAGTACTAAGTTTTTATTATTATTTTTTTAATCATTAATATTTGCACCACCCGCTTCTGTTTTACCTTCTTATTATTTCTCCTCTACCCCAAGGTTGCCTGGAAGAGATTGCTTTTTACCAATAAGGCCGCCCTTCTGTACACTTTCTTGTTTTTGTTTGTTTTTGTCTGTTTATATTTATGTGTGTGCAAATAAAGAGTTAAATAATAATAATAAGTTGTATAATGGTGAGAGGTGGTCAGCCTGGTAGGGAGGGAGTTTGTTCTGTGGAAAAAAAATTCCACAGAACAAATGTACCTATCTATGGAGGGGACGCCCGTCAGCCATAGGCGGGTGATCAGTCTTCTTATTTGGGACCATTTCACCTAACTCCGCTTGCTGCGTTCCGTCGGTGTGTGGGAGCACCAGTGCCTTTATAGGCATTTTCTGGGTTAACTCGCTCCATCGTCGACCTCATCTTTGACCTTTATGGTCAAGATAAAGGTCAAGAGTTAATCTTATAATAAAAAAATATAAAAAAATCCCCATAACAGCGCATGAGTTTTACCTCTGCACTGACAGTTCCTACTCTTTGAACCTCCCAGAAGCTTTAAGCGAATCCAATTATCTCCTTTTTGCTAATATTCTTCTTTTACCTCATCCATGCCTTTTGTCTCCCGTTTTACCAGCATATAGAACATAAGTAACAAAATTATAAATTCAAAAAGGTAATGCCTCAAACTCATAAACCGCTCTGTGACTTGACAAGTACAAGACAAGGACTAGATAACAGGCCAGGCCTCATTACGTGACGTCACGCGTGTCTTAGATAACGAGTGACGTAGGTGCTCAACCCAGCAGACTGTTTGGCATTTAGGTAACATTTGGGGACTTTAAATTAGTTATCGCAACTTTAAGGGGTGTTTCCACAGACCTATATTTGTCAATGTTGACATTTTGACATAGGACCGCGGCGAATTCCGCGTGCGAGCACATGCTGTTCATGTATTATTGGTTTCCCAAGTAAAGAACTGCTTGATAAAAGCAGTGATAGCCCAGTTGGTAATGAGCCAGAATTTTCAAATCCTGGAGCGGGCCTATACCACTAAATTCGTCTTTTCGGATTTATGTACGGATTTATAATTATCACTTGCTCAACGGTGAAGGAAAACATCGTGATGAAACCCACCCATCCAAGAAGATTCATTTTCGAAAGACGAGCGGTCCACCAATCGCATTGGGCCAGCATCGTGGACTATTATGGCCTACATCCCCTTCGTGTTTCGAAGGGAGGCCCGTGCCCCTCGGTGGGGAAGTATATTGAAATAAATTTAAAATGCACTTTCTCCTTTACTTCTACGTTGTACTGGAAGTGACAGAAATACTTAGAGTAAGCCAGCTGCTAACTCTTTCCAGGTATACTCCACAAAAGTTATCCACATAGATTCGGTCCGAATCGGGCACATTGATCTTTAAAAAAAAAAATCGATGACCAGCTATTATTTTCTTTCAATAAAAAACAGATTAAAAACAGGCCGTATCTCCGAACCCTCAGTCCGCAATTCCTGGGAATCCGGGTCGAGCTGACAATAAAATGTCCCTGGGAAATCATCCCGAAGAACTGTCCAATAAAGACGGTAATTCAACTAGAGTGTTCTCAGTACAGTGATTTTACAAGCAGTAGGTTACCGTGAAACAAGCGATTCTAAGGCCCGTATTACAGAAGGAGACTCAAGTCTTGATCTATACTTAAGTATTGTCTCTTTCTGTCACTATCAAAATTATAAAGACGACTGCTACTCAACTGTAATACTCGTACATAACACACTAAGGTTCGTATTACAGAACGCGACTCAGACTCTGATCTATCAGTGCTTTGTCGCATCCAGCGGCAAAATTGTTACTGAGCTACGGCCTGTTTCTGCAGCACATTTCCTTCTGTTTTATTTTATTTATGTAAGACTAATCATTTACTTTACTTATTTTAATTCAATTTTTTTAATATGCTTTAATTTTTAATTTTTAATTTCAATTTTTAAATCAATTTTTTAATAAAATGTAGTAATGTAAGTTTTTTTTGTGTGCAGAAATAAACAATTCATTTATTCATTCATTCATTCATTCATCTATACTTAAGTAGCAGTCGTCTTTGTCATTTTGATAGTGAGAGAAAGTGACAATCAATACTTAAGTATAGATCAAGACTTGAGTCTGCTTCTGTAATACGGGCATAAGAATAAAATAAACGTAATATTTGCATATTGTATGCATTCGAAGTCATCACACATTTGGTACCATAATTCGTGGTGAGCCTCTAAACAGATGGCACCATAACCAACTGTCCTAAGCATATGCAATGCAACTTCACTCTAATGAGAGTTGATTGCCAAAGAGAAAATAACCGACACAAGGGAAAACCTTAGTGTGGGCCTTTGATTGTATGTTGTTTGGGTGTAGAGCGTTAAATATAACAGGAGAAGTTTGCATTTTTTTTGCATTCGATTGATGTTGACCGATGAGCTAGAATTGATAAAAGGGTGCGTCCTTTTAGCAATCTGAATTCAAACGTAAGAGAAACGAAAGCTTCTTCTAATAAAAATAGGGTTCATTTTCCTAGTGTCGATTCAGATGCCTATACTCTCATGAGAGCAAAATCTGATTGCGTATGTTAGGGTAGCTGGTGATTCTAACATGCGATCTGTGAGAGTTGACATAATGTACGCAATCTCCTTCTATCGTATATTTTCAGTACGAGTACAAAAATATTTACACGCGGCATAGGTATCTCTCCTTATTCTCGTAAAAAGAAAGGATGTTGCCGAAATATAAATGAAGTAAGAAAGAAAGAAAAAGAAATAAGCGCCATCCTAAAGGCGAAGATTTGTAATATAACCGTAGGCATTGTTTATATTGGCTGTAAATCTCCCTAATAAAATGAAATAATATAAAACTGATCCTTTTGGCATCCAACATGCCTTACTGCTTTACCAAATCAGAATACTTGAAAGTGAAAACGATTTGAAGGACGGTGATAATACGAACGATGCGATGGGATTCGGTGATTTTATTGGACAAAGGTCAGTCGCCATTGTGAAAAGGGCTTTGGCGATTGGACAGCCTTCGAAGAAATGAAAAGGAAAGAGTAATTGTAGTCACTGTACTTACAGATAAATGACTACAGTTACAGCATTCAACAAAAACTGGAAAACGACAGAGTTACCACAAAACTTTGCAATCACAGCAACAAAACAGACTACGGACTAAGTAGTTACTTAGCGAGAAAAGTCCGTGGTCGCTGAGCAAACCATATTTATAGTTTTGTTAAAGTAGTTTTTTTTCAGTCCTCACCGAGGGGCACGGGCCTCCCTTCGAAAAACGAAGGGCATTTAGGCCATAGTCCACCACGCTGGTCCAATGCGAGTTGGCGGACCTATTTTTGTACAACATCAAAATATAAACTGTGTTGAAGCTTTTCTAACATGCGCAAAATTACATTTTGTATAACGAGCCACCCTCTCCTTCTGTTGTATAGTATCAATACTAAATAGGTAGACATGAGAAAATTATGTCAGACATGTTAGCCCGGCTGATCACAACGAATACGCATTTAAGCCCGTTTTTAACCGACTTCAAAAAAGGAGGAGGTGTTTTGAATCAATTCGACCGTATTTTATTTTTTTATGTATGTCCGCGGATAACTTCGTCGTTTATGAACCGATTTTGATTATTCTTTTTTTGTTGGAAAGGGAGTATCCCAAGGGTGGTCCCATGGTAAGGAAACCAGGATCTGATGGTGGAATCCTGAAGAAATTGAGGGAAACTCTCGAAAAAATTGTCTTTTTAAGGATTGAAGTCGGTGACTCTTACGTTTTTGACGTGGATTATACAGAAGAAGACTCAAGTCTTGACCTATACTTAAGTATTGATTGTCTCTGTGTCTCACTATCAAAATGACAAAGACGACTGCTACTTGCATAAAGATCAGAGTCTAAGTCGCGTTCTGAAATACGGACCTTAATTAGTTCTCAATGTTCAAATGGGTAAATCTTCTTACTATACAGGGCTTTAGGTATCTCTCTTGCAATCTCTCGGGTGGTAAATCAGTCCATGAAACTGAACAACTTCAAAATACGAAAAAAAGTTTAAACCTCCCATACAAAACGCGCTATAAACTGATGATGTTTGTATGGTAACTCAAATTTTTTTTTCGTATTTTGACCTATGTTCCTTGGGGAAGTTGTTCAGTTTCATGGACTGATTTAGCACCCGAGAGGTTGCAAGAGAGATACCTAAAGCCCAGTATAAAACAAAGTCGGGTTTGTTCGAACACTTCTAACTCGAGAACGGCTGGACCGTTTTTCACGGTTTTTGATTTGTTATATTTGTTTCCGTCTCGAACAGCAGAATAACTAATAAAAACATTGGAAAATCGACAAAAAAATTCACATGGAAACGAAGGCCCGGGCGAAAAGCTAGTAGACCAAATAAAAAGTCTTCTGACAAAAATTACCTCTCCGACATGGTCCTTCGAGCCAGCATCCCAACAGTGGGCGGCTGACTCCCAGCAGGGAGCGACACGTTGCGAGCCACCCGGGGCGGAGCACCCGCCGCCATTTTGGATTCACTTCACACTCACTTCACTACTTATGCTGAGGATACGTTATACTCATCGCATCTCGAAATCCTCGTAAACGAGTAGACATAAATTTAGTGTCAAAACTTTTGTGATATTTACACACTACGTATGGGCTGATAAGAAGACACACTACGTATTGTCACTAATTGGTCACTAATTTTATCACCATGATTTTTCAACTTCTCATTCCGGATAGATTTTAGACACCATTTAGTTTATTATTTTTTCACTGACATACTTTAGTTGACATACTGATTAGAGTTTTGTACTTGTGTGATTTGAAATTTTTTGGCAGTGCCGTGGCCTACTCTTTTGCTTTTAATCTGAAGAAATAAAAATATTTAGAAAAAGACAGTAAAATAAAACTAAACGAAAATGCCTGAGCGTGAAATCATATAACCAATTTTGATAAAATATAGCTAAAAACAATCTCGATCACGTCATCTTTCAAACAAGACAAACCGCAAACAAATCAGCCCATTAATTTAGGAGCTACAGTGCCACACACAGATACACACGTCAATCTTATAACACGCCTGTTTTTCCGTCAAGGGTGAAAAATCAAAAACGTTGTTTTTAGTTTCATAGAAACATTTAAGTAGTATTACGAAAATTCCGCGAAAGCGGCAACCACATGCGGCGTTTTAATGGTCGAGAAATGTAATAATAGCAGTTAACTACACGAATATAATTAATTAATTTTGTAGTTAATGTATTTAGACGACATACTGGCAATGAATCTTTGTAATGATGCAATTGCGTCAAGACTCAAAATTTATCAGGAGACGTATTTTTGAAACAGTAGAAATGAATCTTGAATTCGTGCGCGAAAGTAATTCGTCTACGAAATAAAATTCTACTACCCTTGTTTTTATGCATTTTTGAAACACTCGAATTCGGTGTCGCCATAAAGTGAAAACTTAAATGGGTTTCGTCTCTACCTACTCAATGTTTTTTGACAATACATAATTGGTTTACCGGGAGGTGCTTATGCAGGGAAAATACAGTGAAGACTTGGCTGTATGTCTTCATAAATTCCTTTGCCTTTCCGGTTAGAGATGAATTTAACAAAAAAATCGTGTGTCAATGAAACGTATTTTTATAACGATAGAATTAGGGAATGCAATCTCGTTCTCGCGAGATCTCGATCTCGCGAGATCTCGGCCCTTTTCTGCGAGATTAATCTCGGCCTAAAAATGGGCGAGATCTCGCGAGATTAGCGAGATTGAACTCGAGCATGAAAACCTTTAAATTACTTCCGAAAAGTGTAGTTCGCACTGAACTTAAAGCATTAATACAGCGCCTGCATTCGCAGCATGGTATAAAACAGACTGAGTCAGTCACATCAACATCACCTGCGCCTGCTGCCACTGCCACCCCTGATGAGGATGATGAACCCCTCTCATCCCTTTCCCAGACTCTAAATGAAGCAGGCAAGCTTTCTTTGCAAGAAGAACTGGAGGAAGCAATAACTTCCTGCAAAGACCCTAGGAAAGCAAAGATTTCGCTGGACCAATTGTTGAAGAAGGAAATGAATCTATACGAGTCCGGGGGGTCTAAAGGAGAACTTTTGCAGTTCGCTGATAACTGCCTCACAACTATAGTACCAACAAGTGTGGAATCTGAAAGGGCATTCTCAGCGGCTGGCTATCTAGCCTGCAAAATAAGGTGTAGGTTAGGTGACGATACCTTAAATACGTTGTGCTTTCTAAGAAGCTACTTCCAAAACAGTTTGTAAATAATTGTATAGCGAGATGTTGCTATTTTTATTTATTTATTAAGAATGGGTTCGCTCTTGACCACAATCTAGCTCAGGGCAAAGATGCGGTCGAGGATGTAGCGAGCTCATCCAGAAGAAGCCTATTCACTCGTACTTTAAAGATATTCGGGTTGTATGAGCTCGGAAATACAGACGCCGGC
Organism: Aproaerema taeniolella; assembly: GCA_949987775.1. Lineage (NCBI taxonomy): Eukaryota > Metazoa > Arthropoda > Insecta > Lepidoptera > Gelechiidae > Aproaerema > Aproaerema taeniolella. The sequence goes on along the minus strand of OX465265.1, from coordinate 14,731,126 downwards.
AGAGAATTCCACTCCTTGGCAGTGCGCAATACAAAAGATAAAGAAAAGCGCTCAGTACGTATCCGAGGTATCTCGACAAGATAAGGGTGATACCCCGCAGTGCGTCTGGACGTCCGATGGAAGAAAGGGGCAGGCGGAATGAGTCAGTGCAGCTCCTGAGCACACTCCCCGAAGTACATCTTATAAAAAACACATAGGCAAGCTACTTTGCGTCTATGAGCTAGGCTTTGGAGCTTATCCTTAACCAGCTTTTTATCACAAACGAGCCTCCTGGCTCTGCGATCCACCGAGTCTAGTGCAGCTAGTTGGTATTTGGCCGAACCATCCCAAAGGTGGCTACAATACTCCATGCACGATCGGACCTGCGCCTTATAAAGGGTAAGAAGTTGATCTAGCGTGAAGTATCGCTTAACTTTGTTAAGGATGCCCAGCTTTTTGGCCGCAGTTTGAGCTTTAGACTCGATGGAGGTGCCGAAGTTAAGGTTGGCAGATAACTTCATGCCAAGGAGTTCCAGCTCATCGCCGTGTTTCTCGATGGCTTCGCCCCAGCAGTGCGTGACATACACTAGAAGAATGTTCCTAATTTGATTGTTTTTATTTGGTTTACACTTTATATTCTATTTCTCTTTTTAGTTTGGCGAAATGAGCCTTTGATTTGATTGATCTCAACTCAAATTCTATTATTTTTGTTAATTAATCTTTTTGACTTCGTAAAAATAAATGTTGATTTCAAAATACCTATGGTTCTTTTTCTTTCAATGTCCCGGGAGTTCTATATCTATTTTATTAGTGAAATTATTTGCAAAAATTGATACTCTTAACTACCAATCTCGCGAGATCTCGAAATTGCCGAGATCTCGCGAGATTGATTTTCATAATCTCGCGAGATCTCGTCCGATCCTCAATCTCGCGAGATTGCATTCCCTAGATAGAATTCCAATTCGCATACGAATTGACAAGATTCGCATGAGAATCGCATACAATTTTTTGTCAATTCGTATGCGAATTGTAATTTTATTGTTTCAAAAATACGTGTCAATGAAAATACAAAACGAGTGGTCGGACCACTCGCTGCAGAATTCACGGAATTAAATTTTGAAAATTGCGATTTAGCGTATTCGCAAGCGAAACTTATCAATTCGTATGCGAATTGGAATTCTATTGTTTTAAAAATACGTCTCCAGGACAGGGGAAAATTTAAATCTTTAACGAGAGTTTCCGTGCTTCGGAAGGGCATGTTATGGTATCGGCTGTTTTCATAGGACATGCGTATACTCAAAAACATTTACAGTCGTATACTCAAAAAATCATAAAATTTGTATCAACACCATCATTCATCGCTTATAATGAGGGATTTTCTTTTTATTTTTTTAAATTTTTTCCCAAGCGCCGGATAGATGGCGCTAAACTAGGTACGTTACTGCAAGGAACGGAACGTTACATTATTTTGTGATTATTTCCCTTGAACGTAATTTGAGATCATAAAACGAAACGTTATTGTCATAATACACAGTAGTGTTGCCAAGTTAGACGATTTTGCCAAGTCGCCTCCAACTCAGAGGGTGCTGGGGCGACCAAAAAAGTGATTCCGATTAGGCTATCTTAGAAAAAAAAGGCGTATTTAGGCTACATGTATAAATTCTTTTAAATCTTTTTTTAAAATATATTGCCTGCTACTAACTATGAGAACAAATTGACTATGATTAAGTTAGATTAAGTATCAGATTAAGTAGATTTTATTACAATTTATTTTTAAAACTTTTATTTACCTACATAGGTTGTGTTTGTTCAACTGTGTTTGTTCGGGTTAAATCTTGCGGCTGAATTTTAAAACTTTATTTATCCTCAACCGAATCAGCTGAGAGATACATAAGTAAATCAGATCACAATGAAATATTCAATGAGCTGATCTGATGATGGAGCCGGAAGTTGGTCGACAGAACTCGTAACAAAATAATACAACTTCATCGAACTTAAGCCGGTTGATTTGTCGTGATAAGTTCGAGTTGGACCTAAAGAGACTTGGCAACACTTATGACACGCCTTTTGGCTTTGGCACCTAGTAACGGAGTCAGTTCAGCACCATCTAGAGAGCTCTGGGGAAATACTTTTTTTTTTAATATCAAAAAAGAAAACCTCCCATTATAACTCTTAGACGGCAGTACCAATTTTGATCAAATATTATTTTATTTTTATAGACATACACGGTTATTTGTTCTAAGTCAATTACAAATCTTCGCCATTAGGTAGGCCATTGAGGCATAGCTACTAAAAGAGGGTAAGGAAATAAAGCCTACGAAATAACCCAAAATAAAAAAGAAGTTAAAGTTAACGAAGCATCTCGATTACGTCAAAAAAACCGCATCAAAATTGTTAGTTTCGTTTAGAGCTACGATGCCACAGACAGACACACCTAGCAGCGGGACATTAATAGCTCGAACAAAAACATATCACATTATAAAAATAATAGCTTTGTTAGAGACTACGACCAGTCTTTAACAAGAGAAGTAATTTTTTAGGGTTCCAATCCTAAAGGGTAAAACGGGACCTTATTACTAAGACTCCGCTGTCCTTCCGTCTGTCCGTCTGTCGCTTGGCTGTATCTCATGAACCGTGGTAGTTGGACAGTTGAAATTTTAACAGATGATCTATTTCTGTTGCCGCTATAACAACAAATACTAAAAAACAGAATAAAATAAATATTTAAGCAGGCTCCCTTACAACAAGCGTGATTTTTTTGCTCGTTTTTATAGATAATGGTACGGAACTCTTCGTGCGCGAGTCCGACTCGCACTTGGCCGGTTTTTTGTCTGAGCAACAAAAGATAGATAAGGTCGCATAGGAAACCTAGGTCGAGTCTAGGTAAGTAATTAGCATTAAGGTTAGGTCTTAACATGGGCATTGTAGTTGACCGTTGGTTTCTTATAAAGACATATTTTTAAATCAATGGTTATAGATGGTATGGTTGAGATGGCTTATCGGGATGCTTATTAGGTAGTTGATATATAGTTTCTTCCTTATTTGTTTTGAACATTATATGCTTTTTTTGTGATTGACGACCAATGGTTTGTAACGCTGTCTCTGAATCGACGGGTCCTAATTTCATAAAAAAGCTTGTTCCCGATCGGGACCAGCTTTTTTATGAAAAGCATATACATGATTTTAGGTAATTCTCTTTCAATCTCTCGGGTGGTTAATCAGTACATGAAACTGAACAACTTCCCCTAGGAACATAGGTCAAAATACGAAAAAAAATATTTTGAACTCCCATACAAACTTCATCAGCATATCTAGCGCATTTTGTATGGGAGATCAAATTTTTTTATTTATTTCGTTCAGTTTCATGGACTGATTTAGCACCAAGAGGTTGAAAGAGATTTACCAGCTTTCCGCCCGGGACTCCGTTCCCTTGGGAATTTGGGAAAATTATGTAGCCTATGTGTTAATCTAGGGTGTCAGCTACCTCCATATCAAATTTTAACAAAATTGGTCCAGCCGTTTTAGCGTCAAAGAGTGACTAACACATACACATCCTCACAAACTTTCGCATTTATAATATTAGTAGTAGCATGTGTGTGACAAACTGTGCAAACCATAGTGTCAGTTTTCAAACCGCCAAATAGTGATAGAAAAAAAACAATAATTAACCACACAAAATAACTATTAACTATCTCCACAAAATCCCTCTGAAATCGAATAAACCACAATAAATTGAATATCCCAGCCAAATCCCTTTCAAACAATCATCCTGTCATTCCTGTGGGAACCATCCCGCGCCGATATGAATAAATATTTACCTTTACATTCGCCAATACCGTTTTAACCACGGTCCCGTATAACTACACTAAAAATATAGTTTCTGAATGGAAAAGTACATTATAAAGCTAAATCAAAAACAAAGGCCGCCCGGGTAGTGGCGCTGCCTTTTGATCGACGGGTTCTGGGTTCGATTCCTAGTCGGGGCAAATATTTTTGTAAAAATCAGTTGTTTGTTCTCGGGTCATGACTGTTTTTGTTTGTCTTTATTTATGTTCCAAGGGACACAAGGGAAAACCTTAGTGTGGGCCTTTGAGTGTGATATTTAAAAAAACAATAATCATCGTCCAATTTACTTAAAACTTGGTAATAGTGCTCTTCAACACATTTTGTAAGACCCTTTACTTCAGCGTTTCTAAAGATGTATCCCCTAAGGCGATAAAAGGAATAACAACAGTATAATAATTATTTTTTTGTCCTTATAATTTATGTTTAGTCATACTGATCTTCTTCTTATCATGTAGGTATAGTCAAGTGTATGGAGAACTTCGCTAACCCTGGTGTCAGAGTTTTCAAACCGTACAATGGAACGAAAACTCTCGATATGATAGGATACAAAAAGGATTTTCCATTGATTAAAAAATTCACTGTATTCTAGCCAAGAGAATACGAAGATTATACCAACTTTAACAGAATTTAAAAAACAAAGTAAAAGTACTTCATGAATTTGTATTTTTAATTTAACCTCCTTTCACCAATTAATTTTAGTTAAGTACTGTAACAGCGCCTAATGACTCAATTATGTTATGATATACTAGCATTCCGCCCGGGACTTCGTTCCCGTGGGAATTGGGGTAAATATGTAGCCTATGTCCATCGGGGGTAATGTAGCTTTCTAACGGTGAAGGAATTTTTCAAATCGGTCCAGTAGTTTAGGAGCCTATTCAATGCAAACAAACAATCAAATCTTTCCTCTTTATAATAGGTATAGATATAGAAGATAAAGATAGATATAGACAATATTTCAATTAGATAATTACACGCTACACACTCAAAGGCGCGCACTATTACAGAAGAAAACTCAAGACTTGATCTGTACTTAAATATTGATTGTCGCCTTTTCTTACTATCAAAATGACAAAGAAGACTGCTACTTAAATACAGATGTGAGTTTGAGTCGCGTTCTGTAATACGGACTTAAGATTTTCTGTCGTGTTGTGGGTCCCTTGGAACATATACAAAAACAGACACGGACACCCATAGCCCGAAAACAAACATTTGCTCTTTACACAAATATTTCCCCCGACCGGGAATCGAACGCAGTATCCGTCGAGCAAGAGGCAGCGCCACCACCACTCAACCGAACCGGTCATTTAATTTATTAATGAATTTCTAAGTTAAATACAAAAACCAAGAATTTGGGACAAAGTTTGATATTCATGAAAGTATTAAGGTTGGGATCCTCTTAATATTCGCGAGATTATTCCGGAAAAGTCATTTTCAACCTAATTCCGTCGGATTAAGTTGACTTTTATGTTATTATTAAGTTTATTTTTCTTGTTTTTTTCTGCCTTGTGATAGCTACTTGAAACACCCACTAAAATTATCTCTGTTTCGACTAATATAGTAGGGGTGTGTAATTTGCAATGTTTAGTTTTTATTTATAAGATTTGTAAAATAACTGTAGACCTGATGCTTAAGATTAATTTTAAAAAAATGTAGGTGTCATACTTGAATATTACAACTGTTTTATTATACCACAGATTAGAGAGAGAAAGTTGTATTTTCATGTGTTAATTAATAAAATAAACACACACATTCAAAGGCCCACATTAAGGTGTCCCTACCTAGAGGACACAAAGTCAAACAAAATATTCTCTACATAGTATTGCAACTACCTGAATTTGTTTGAATTTCAATTTACTTCAGTTAACAGAAGTTACAATTACAACTCATATTTAAAATTTTCACTAATTTTAAATCACCCATTCGAGAAACAGAGTAAATAATACTAATACATAAGACTAGATAAACTTACACATACACATAAGTACTTAAGCTCACACCTTTGTCTCATTGGGGTAGGCAGAGATCACAGATTGCCACTTGCCACGATGCAAACACACCTCTTTCGCTTCCTCTACATTCATTAACTCGCTTCGTACACTCTAAAACATTCACTAACAAAACACTTCACTTTTACGATATTGCGTGATATTAAAAAAACACTGAGAGGGATGCTTTTCTTGACATAATTATTAATTGACATAATTTTCTTGAATGGCATGTTGTAGAATATTTTTTTTTAACTGTGACTAACACACTTATACTTTTGCATGCTCACATGTAAGCTGAAAAAACTGTTCTAAATTTTTTATAACATCTGCAATTTGTACTTTTTTCTAGCAAATTTTAGGTCTTTACCTATGAAATTGCCGATTTTTCCTTATCCTTTATTTTATTCATAATTTATTTGATTGAACAGCTATTACTTAAATTGTTTTTTATTTAAAACCTTGGCCATATAACGGAGATATTGAGTCAAATTAATACATATTTACTTTAGATTTATTTGCTGAAAAAGAAGCTCAAATATAGCTCGTTTCATCCGTTGCCCGTTTCATTGCTTATTTTTGCTGTGCCGTTGTTACAGTTACAACTTTTAATAAAGTAAGTATGATGAACTTAATGTTATCCAAACCTTCCCACAAAATTTTGCTAAATTTAGATTTCGCATTCCCGAGAAAAATCCAAAAACGTTAGTGTGGAAAATACAGTTTTATATTGTATGAAAAACGGCAATTTCATAGGTAAAGACCTATTAAATAATATTCTATTCTATTCCGAAACTGCGTAAAACACTGAACACTATGGGGTTTCCTATCACCCATTTGAGGGAACACCCGTGATTTTATTAACACTGGAAAAGCACTGGAATGAATAAATGCACAGGTTACTTATGTCACCGGAAAATTGTAAAAACCGTAATATTACATTTCACTACTTAAATTATGATCTCTCGCGACATAACAATTTGCCTAGTCAAATTAGAAAACAAAACATTAAGGGCCGCTTCTATGAAATTAGGATAAGTTAGGTTAGGTTGCATTTTTTTTTTTTTAAATCCGTCAATGTGAAAAAAAAAATGAGACACTTCACAAAGTACCGAGAGATTATCATCTTACTAAGTCAAATTACAATATTACGTTTATGAATGTTACGATAGAGACCGCGCGGCTTGTCGCCGTAAGCGACGTCTGCCAGACGCTACCGGACGCTAAGAGAACTGCTACGCGACTGCAAATGGACGCTACATTTCTCTAGCTACGAGGTTATATCACAGCTGCACAGAGATATTAGTATTGACGCCAAATATTGGGTCACTTTACATTACTCAATGTATTTTGATTAACAAATAATTTTAAGGAAATAAAAATGCGAAATTTCGCCACTTGACTCATTTGGTTAGAGCTCCAGGAGATCTAATCCTGAGGTCGTGGGTTCGAGTCCCATTCGCGCTGAACATTTTTATTTCCAAAAATTATTTGTGAATATCACTCACGCGGGTTTTTGAAAATGCTAAGTAATTTTGATTTGTCATTAATATTTCCTAATTAAATTGATAATTAAAATTGAGTGATTAGTTGAATTGTGTAACACACTATACATCACGTACAATAATACCGTTTAGTACAGTCTGTTCCCTCTATTAAGTATCCACCAAAGTTTATTTTCCACTGGTGATAAGACATAAATTTAAATAGCCATTTAACTTGACCCTTTAACAGATATTAAGTCAATTAAAAATAAAGAAATTTATATGATTGAGTTAAAAAGAGCGACCCTCGGAGTTTCTTGCCTATGGTTCTCTGAGGAAGACTGCACCTTTGCGAATAAGCGCAGAGTTAAAAAGGTTAATTAATGTAATTCACTTCTTTGACTTATTTTAAGTAACACTCTCAATGTACTATGACATAAAGCTATTTTTGACTTTGACATATCCCAATACGCTTCTTTAATCCCCACTATATACAGGTTGAAAAAGAACCTCCTAGCTATATTGAAAATCCTGAACCAGTATCACTTACTGAACACTTTTTTTAAATATTTTTTTTGGGGGTGGGGGTTTCCTAAAAGTAGACACTACTCGGGTGCACCCCCCGAGCGCTACCCGCACCCCTCGCGTGCCTGATGTAGGAGTAATGTCTACGTTTAGGCAAAAAATGAACTATTCCCAATGAAAAAATATATTTTAAAAAAAAATTTTTTTTCATAAATGTGTTCTTTGAGTGATACTGGTTCAGGATTTTGAATAGAGCTAGGAGGTTCCTTTTCAACCTGTATACTGAGATACCAAATCGTCCGATAGAAGAATTTTCTTCCGAACTTGTGGCATTAAGTGTCCATATTTCCAGGGCAAGTGATCTATGTATAGCTCGCCATTACGTCTAACTAGATAGGTATATTCAAGCTGAGGTGGAGTAATTATTGCAATTTTAAGGCTTTACTTTTATTAGAGTAAAGATAAGGCGTTTAAAGACCATTTAAATTTAAAATAACTTTTTTGTGTAACATTTATAAAACTTATTTCGTGGTTTTCCCAATGTCAGGGAATTTTAATCTTCTTATATATAAAATTAGAGGTCCTGATTCGCTGACTCATCAACGCCCAGCCCAAACCCTTAGACCTAGAAAGATGAAATTTGGCGAAAAGGTGTCTTTTATGACATGAGCAAGCACTAAGAAAGGAATTTTCGAAATTCAAGGGGGTGAAAAGGGGGTTCAAAGTTTGTATGGAGAAAACAATTTTTTTGGACATTTTGACTCGAAACTTCGTAAAGATATACCTTGAAACAAATAAACGGACACGTATTTCGCGAATTTTTTCGAAAATCATCCCCTAAGGTGTCAAGAATTAAATGAGTGACTGAAAGTGTTCTTTGTGCAATTGAAGCCGCAGGAAAAAGCTAGTGATAAAATAAAGAGTTCACCACTCGTCAATATCAAGTATAGAAACCCTTTATCGGTTGTAGTACGCCAGAGCAGGGCTTGAATAACCGAAAAAATATCGGTTAAAACGGTTAGCGGTATGACGTCATACCTTTAAATTTAGGTACCCGTAAATAACGGTACCGTTATTTTCCGGTAGCTAAAAATTTCGGTAGCGAAATTATTTGGTACCGCTAAGTAACGGTACCGTTATTTTTTGTGGTACATAAGTTAATAAATAAAGGTTTTCTTTACACCCCACCGCTGCCGGCAACATCGCGCTGGCGTTTTTTCGGTATACCGAAATAATTTCGGTTACGGTAGCGATAAAAATAAAGGTATAATATTATTGTAAAATTATAAAGATATCGGTTAAGGTATCGGTATAAAACGGTAGCGTTACCATAATTCCTAACCGTTTTGACTCTTCCTTTAAATTGATACGGTATTGAAATTTTATACCTGTACCATACCGTTATACCTTAACCGTTTTCAAGCTCTGCGCCAGAGCCTCGTCTGTTAACAGTAGATTCTGACTCACTGACTCATTACCACCCAGCCCAAACCCTAAGTCCAACTAGAAAGCTGTAATTTGGCCCAAAGGTTCCTTTTATAATGTAGGCAAGGAGGGATTCCATAAAATTCCCACGGGAACAAATCCCGGGCATACTCTAGTCAGTTTATAAAACTTATAGAACTTTTTAATACAATCCCTTTGAAACATCGTTCTCAATTTGATGATGAAACTTGGAAACCATTAGCGAGTAATTATAACTTGCCGCAGTCACCTTTAGGAAAGTTTTCAGGCTGTAAGGCGGGTTTTACACTGAGAGAAAAGTGTTTCATGTAAAACGCCTTCAATAGTTGTAGATTATTTGTTGGGAGAGATTTGGTTTTATTCAGTCCTTGGTTATAGAACTTTCTAACCGACCAATGATTTAGGATATAAGTAAAAGTCATAATAAGTTATTCTGCACTCGATTGACATAATCGATTTTTTTTTGTGAAAATTACAAATTCCACAAAATCCCTCCAGTTAATTAATTCTTTTTTTCCCGACAATCGACTAATATTCCTAAAAGCATTCCGCTCGGGACTTCGTTTCCGTGGGAATTCAGGAAATTATGTAGCCTATGTTACTCAGGGATAATGTACCTAGCATTCTAATGGTTAAATAATATTTGAAATGGTTCAGAAGTTTTTAAGTTTATTAGTTACATACAAAAATAAAAATATTTCCTCTTTATAATATTAGTATAGAAGTGTAGATGTAGATATGTAGTATAATTGTATGGAGGCGATTTTTTTTGGTTCATACTTTTCCCCAAAAGTTGTTCAGTTTAATGGACTGATTCACATTCTAAGGCCCGTATTACAGAAGGAGACTCAAGTCTTGATCTATACTTAAGTATTGACTGTCTCTTTCTCTCACTATCAAAATGACAATGACGACTGCTGCTTAAGTATAGATGAGAGTCTGAGTCGCGTTCTGTAATACTGAGCTTACAGTTTGTTTTGTAAGCAACTGTATTTCTCAGTAAGCGAATCATGTCAATTCTTTTGAGAAATACATTTCTTAAACCACAAAGGGAGCCATCCATAAATTACGTCACACGAATTTCATGATTTTTGACCCCCTCCCCCTCCTTGTCACAGCTGGTCACATTTATAAGACTCCCCCTCCTAGCGTGACGTCACATATTTGCATATTTTCAATTTTTTGGAATTTTCTAATAAAAGCAGTACTTAATAGAGTTGTTATTTTTTTGGGAACTCAAAACTAACTGTCTCAAACAATGTAAAAAGAGTGCTTGGGACTGAGGAGGTTAAGCTTGTCATTAATAGTTAACATTAATGGCAAGCTTAACCCTCAGTAGTTGACACGTTTTGATACCCATAACACATTTTGAAATGTGACGTCACGAAACTTATGACCCCTCCCACCCCCTGGTCACACAATGTCACACTTTGTCGAACCCCTCCCCTCCTCTTAACGTGCGACATAATTTATGGATGCTCCCAAGTCTAAGCGCTCAGTGTGCCCACACTAAAAGTCTAAGTATCCTCCAGGTCAGTGGAAAACTCGTGGAAAATAAAAGTGGTTTAATTTGTTAATTAATACTACACCACTCGCTAAGGGATTACTATGTGAGCAGGCTCAACCACACCTTAGTCAAGTAGAACAACTTTCTAGCCATCCACCCATATAATACCTATTGGGGTAGACAGAGCAGTATGAGACTCTTGAACCAAACGATGTCACGGGATTATGAACCATGAAGATAGTGGCCATAGGGGGTGAAGGGTGGGGGAACAGCGTGGTGGTGTCAGTCTTTCATATCCCACTTACTGGCTCCTACAATATGCCTGGAAAGAGTTAACAGCTAGCATGTTGCATTGTAGATCTAATTGTATTCGTTTTATACAGTCCTGGATTTGTCAATAGGCCGTATAGACCGCGGCCTAGGGGCAGCAGATTTCAGAGGACGCTCATTCAATTTCAGAGGATAAAAGACACAAGCTCACTGGTTTTCTCTTAGTTTTTTTTATACTAATACGTTAAATCTCTATAGAAACTCATTCCTATCGAAAATAATATTAAAGATGATTTTGCTATTGAAAAATCCCATAAAATATTGTAATTCTTGTTTCTTTATTACGCTCTTTCTTAGTTACTAATTCATTAGTTTATTTAACTTTAGTGCCTTCCATACTACAAATGGATTTTTTTTAGGAAGGTATTTGAGGCGGCGAAAAAAAGGGCCTGCACTCATAAAAAATATAAATCCGGCACTGATTATATATCGTCTTGTGTCACTACTGGCAATAAATCACTTTTAATTTTATTTTTTCCAAGTTTTTATTTCACTTCCAAACCAGCGTGGAAGTTAAAAGACTAATGTACCTCTTTTTACTATGGAAACAGGTTAACCTTATAGCCTTTAGAATAAGAATAAATAAATTAATAAACACTACACACTCAAAAGCCCACACTAAGGTTTTCCCTTGTGTCGTGGGGTCCTCGGAACATACATAAAGAGAGTCACAAACACCCATGACCCGACAAACAACAACAACAGCAATAATTAAACAAAAACATTGTAAAAAGGGCTATTATAGAATTTCTGATTATCTGTTAGACAAGCATCCATGGGAATAAATTGCTCAGCTCCAGAGTTATTCAGATACTAAGTCAATTAAAATTAAAAATAAGAAAATTTATATGATTGACTTAAAAAGAGCGACCCTCGGAGTTTCTTGCCTATTCTTTGCGAATAGGCGCAAAGTCAAAAATGCTAATGTAATTCACTATTTTGCTCAATGATTTATATTGATTTTGCTAATGTATTTTTATGACGTTTTCAAGCAGCACTTTGTATGTTCTATGAAATAAACATTTTTGACTTTTGACTTTTTTGACATCTTTTCTTCAGAACATCAATCAGTTCTTGTCTCGGGAAGGCTGTACCTTGGTAAACGTACATCTAGTGTACACGATAAGAAGAAGAATCAAGGCCATGTTGTTGAGTCCGTTTTTTACAATGACTGTAACTGGCCTACCAGGAATTTAACAATGAATATTTTATTGGAATTTCATTTAAAATTTAATAGCTGTTGTAATAACACCGTTTCATTGTTAGAACATAAAATGTTGCTTCCTCTGTACTGTTAATTGGAGAACAAGGTTTATATGTGGCCGACTAAAGCTATAAATTGTGTCTCATTAATAAATCACTATCGTTAATATGTCAATCGAATAATAAATGATGAAGAGGTGACGGGACACAAACTACCAAAACCTATTTATGATAGTCCATCTATTAATTCCTTTTTTTTTAATTTAAAATGGGTTTTGACCACATAATCGTAACCACATAACGAATGCGTATGTATGTATTTAAATCGTTTAATGTATGTTTGTATGTATTTCATTGTAATCATGACTTGTTTTAAGTGACATCCTGAATGTCCTATAAAATAAATATTTTTCTATTCTATTCTATTCTAATCCTTCAAAAACAGAGTCAAACAATACTACCTATCATAACTGTAATTAAATGAGCATATTATACAGGGCTTAAGGTACCTCTCTTTCAACCTCTCGGGTGGTTAATCAGTCCATGAAATTATGAAACTGAACAACTTCCCCCAAGAAACATAGGTCAAAATACGAAAACTTCATCAGCATATAGCTCATTTTGTATGGGAGATCAATTTTTTTTTTCGTATTTTGACCTATGTTATGTTCCTTGGGAAAGTTGTTCAGTTTCATGGTCTGATTAACCACCCGAGAGGTTGAAATAGAGGTACCTTAAGCCCTGTATAATGTATGTAAGATTTATTTCTACGTTTTGATATTCAATCCTCTTAAATGAAATTATTTCTTATTACTTGGCAAAACTTAGCGATTCATTACTTAGCGATTTCACCGCTTGACTTGTATGCACGGTAGCTCAGTTGGTTCTAATCCTGGGGTCGTGGGTTCAAGACCTATTCGCACAGAACACTTTTCTTTCCCTATAAAATATTTGTTACTTAACGAATCTTTAGAAAGTGCATCGTCCAATGAAACTGAACCACTTTCTCCAATGATTCCATTGGAAATTCTCATATACAGGGTGTAAAAGACAGCTTAGCAAAAACTGAAACCCTGAATTCAGACCATTATCCTAAATGATTTTCCAGTGAAATTTTTCTCCGGAAAATTTTAGAATTTTTTTCAATTTTTTAAATATTTTCTGGTTCAAAATCAAATTATTTTTTCGAATACAATCCATTTTGCATTAAAAAACAACAACAACAACGCAATACACGAAAACCAGCAATATACAGAGGGCCGCACATCAGGTTACCACACACGTGCGCTCTGTGCTGTTACGGTAAGAACCGTTTCACAATGAAAATGGGGTAACCTGATGCGCTGGCCTCTGAACATCGCACTGCGATAGCAGCGCGGCGCGGGGAGATCGCGCGCGGGGCGCGGTTTCATGATACGTTTTGTCGCGCCTAAGTACTCGTAGATAAATAATGAAAACTTCTTAACCTCACGTTTCCGGGAAAAAATAATTACTAGTAGCTGATCACAGTTATGGGTAGATTCTACCATTTAAGTTTTTTCTAAGCTGTCCTTTACACCCTGTATATGTTGGCCCTTGAAAATTCATATTCATTCATTCATTACAAAAATGTATGTTAAATAGCCTTAAGCTCTGCCTACCCTGAAAGTTAAAATAGGCGTGAGTATACGGATAAACTATGTGTTCTAAGAAGGTATATTACCACAATAAATCTGACATCCCGTATCTCAAAAACAAAACCCCATTCCACCCCCCTACATCTTGACCCAATTCACCCCCAACACCTGTTTATCGAGAGGTGAGGTGGGGTCCTCACAAGGTGCGGACTTATTGTGGAGGGGTGGTGTCATTAGTGTCACCTAGCCAATAGACTTGACCTAGTTTTTGACCTGATGTGGTAGACACTTTGCTCTCTCTATCCCGCCAAACACTACCCGTATATACAACAGATCGTTTACAGTGCACGCGGCGAGGCTATGGAATAGCATACCAGTATCTGTCCGTAGGAGCGGTGATAGCCCAGTTGGTAATGAGCCAGACTTGTAATCCAAAGGTCGCGGGTTCAAATCCTGGTGCGGGCCTGTACCACTAAATTCGTCTTTTCGGATTTATGTACGGATTTCTAATTATCACTTGCTCAACGGTGAAGGAAGACATCGTGATGAAACCCGCCCGTCCAAGAAAATTCATTTTCGAAAGACGAGCGGTCCACCAACCCGCATTGGGACAGCGTGGTGGGCTATGGCCTAATCCCCTTCGTGTTTCGAAGGGAGGCCCGTGCCCCTTGGTGGGGACGTATATGGGCTGGTAGAGAATCTGTCCGTAAGTCCCCTTCAGTTGAAAGCTTTAAATTGAGGCTCAAACAGCACTTTGGTTTCGATGCTGAAGCTCCTAGTTAATATTATATATTTATTTATATACTTATATTTATATATTTTATCTATTATATTATTCGTATAATTATATATATTACGTGTATTGTACATTTAATGCTACCTGCCGACTACTCCTTCCTCTCAAACACTCAATGGGTTGACTGGAAGAAATCCCCTTGTGGGATAAGTCCGCCTTTGTACTGTTTTTCTTATATTGTGTCTTGTGTAACTTATGCTCATGTACAATAAAGAATAAATACATACATACATACATAGACACATTTCTGAATTGTTTTTTGATGTAAAGATGAGATATAATCTTTTGATGAGAACGTTTTGTCCTTGAAAATGTTTTTTTTATTGAGAACTAGCTTTTCGTCCGCGACTTCGTTCGCCTGGAAAAGTAGCCTATGTCACTATTCAACCTTCCGACCACCCCTGTGCCAAAAGTTGCCAAAAAAAAAACCATTTGTATTGTCGTTACGATGTGAGACACACTTATATACTTTACAAAACTTAGCAAATACTTTAATGGTGAAATCTACTCATAACTATTTTCGAGTTTCTTCCGAAAACGGCATGTTAAGGAATTTACGTTATTTACCTATTTTGATGCTACGCAATTTATCGCGGTCCTCGCGTGCGGCCCCTACGCCGCCGTCCCGCTATCAGAATGCGATATAAGTTGCTGGTTTTCGTGTTTTACGCTGTTATTATTGTTTTTTAATTACAAAATACACTCCATTTGAATAAATGATTCAAAATTTAGGCCGTAAAAATAAAAATATAAAACAAAATTCCACTGGAAAATCATTCAGAATGAGGTCTGAATTCAAGGTTCCAGTTTCTGCTAAGATGTGCCTTCCACACAGTATATTAACGGCAAAAGAAAACATCGTGAGAAAACCTGGCACACTCAAACGACAGCACATGTAACCACGCTCCAATACGGTAAGAAACCTTAGTATAAAAATAAATAAACACACAAAAGGGTCAAACAGTTGAAGGTGAGGTTATAATACCTACTTATACACAGGGTGTGGCGGTAGCGCCTTGCGAGTTATGACGTCAGAACACACCCTGTGTACTGTATATGGGAATTTTCAATAGGTAGGGTGGGTCTTAAGGATATCTACTAAAACATACGAACATACATCCATCTATACATATTTCTAGGAAAATAATCTACTTTGAACGCCTTCAGCAAAAGGTTCTATGATGGGTAAACAAAGTGGCAATTTATCACGAGCGTTTCCGTGCTTCGGAGGACACGTTAAGCTGTCGGTCCCGGCTGTTGTTGATTGACTACAGTCATTAAAATAAAACCAAGTCAGAGGCCATTGTGTGGTTTGAAAAATCTGACACCAGGGTTAGCCAAGTTCACCACACACTTGACTATACCTACACGATAAGAAGAAGAAGAGCTTTTCTATTCAATTGACACAGTCTCTCCCATGGTTTCGGCCGCGCGAGTCAAGTTCCTCTAAAGACTTTAACCAATAGAAGCTTTAAAAGTAATTATTTGCTTTTTCCTGGTCTCCATCAGTCATTCCCCGCTGTATACCAGCTCTTTAAGAGCTACGCAGACATGCAGAGCTTTCCCGTGCGAGTGTTTTATAGGGCTCCAGTTCCACATTACCTAAGGCACGCATATTGTTCAACGTTTTACAGTGCAGTAGCCGAGGAAACGAAACTATAATTACCTCTAATTAATTATTAAAAAAACAAAATACCCGACTGCACACTAAAAAATATTATTATGTCTTTATCCCGTGGGACTTTTAGGATAAAATGTATCCTATGACACTCCCGTAATCAAGACAAATCTAACGATACCTCATACATCAAAATCCATCAAGCCGTTTAGGCTACAGGAGGTCACAAAGGAAAAGACATACATACATACTTACATACACTCGAAAAACATTACCCTCCTTCTTCGGCAGTCGGGTAAAAAAAGTGAAAATTTTACATCGTATAGGTATTTCCAAAATTCTTAGGTAAAAGATAATATTTCCAATCAACATTCACTGAAAACTTGTTACAATTGAACAATGTGCACTAATATTTTACGATTAAACACAAAACATTAAGGTATTAATATTTTTATAACACAAAAATGATTTTGTTGAACAAATAATTTGAAATGGTGGGACTACCTACCCTAGAACTTTCTGTCATAGGTTCTGGAAACATTTGTCGCCACATTTGGCATATATTCAGAGAGTTATAGATGAAAAAATTAGTTGATGATAGGCTGCTACAGTATGCCTGGGAGCAGTGGGGAGCTGGTACAGTCTAGCGTGGAAGCTCATAAGCAGTATTAAACCAAGAACTAACGATTGTGTGCCAGTGTTACTACCATTGAACCAAATCGATAAATTGTAAATCCTTACTAATATTATAAACGCGAAACTTTGTATGGATGTTTGTTATTCTTTCACGCTCAAACGGCTGGACCAATTCTGATAAAATTTGGTATGGAGGTAGCTGATACCCTGGATTAACTCATAGGCTACATAATTTTCCCAAATACCCACGGGAACAAAGTCCCGGGCGGAAAGCTAGTTACGCATAAAAGAATTTCGAAACCAAACCGCTGAAAAAACAGCAATAGCTCAAATGTTTGATTCAGGAAATATCATCTAATTAAAAAGCAGGTCACCGTTTCGGATCCGGGTCAAATCGCGGCGGACATCGCGGTTCGCGGCCGGCGTGGCGGTCACGTGTGGGTATTTTCAGATCATGTGCTACGAACTCTGTTGCCAGATTCGGGGGAAAATTTAACAGATTTTCGGAAAATTATTTAACAAGAAGTCGATTCCAGGATATCAATTAAACTCTTGATTAAATTGCATCCACTATTTTCGTGATTTTGCCAATTGTTTTATTTTATTTTATTATTATAAGATGGGTTAACTCTTGACCTCAATCTTGACCATAAGGTCAAAGATGAGGTCGACGATGGAGCGAGTTAACCCGGAAAATGTCTATAAAGGCACTGGTACTCCCACGCACCGACGGAACACAGCAAGCTGTTTGGCGTCGGACTTCGGTAGGAGGGTGGTCGCGAACCAGACGGCCCTTTACAGAGTATGGTAACTGCATGAGACCATAGGACGACACGATTCAGAAAAAAATGAAGTGTCGTTGCCTGGGATGGATTAATAGGAGGCAGGTCTCATTTGTGTCTCCTTAGTCGCCTCTTACGACACCCACGGAAAGAGATGGGGTGGTGTTATTCTCAACCGATCACCACACGGTTAAAATGTTTAAAATAACAGCAACCTCTTCAGATGAATAGCACTCAACTAGATTAAAGTACTTGAATTGATAAAACCATTAGCAACTTACATAGACGGTTAGACATCTAAAAATTGTTCGATTGATTTATGAGATATTTAAAATAATACATTCGCTCCAGCCTATAATCCCTATCAGAGTAGGCAGAGCATCAGTGGTTCTAGAACCACTTGATGCCTCTCTCTTATCCTCTTATCAGCCCATATACGTCCCCACCGAGGGGCAAGGGCCTCCCTTCGAAACACGAAGGGAATTCAGGCCATAGTCCACCACGCTGGCCCAATGCGGGTTGGTGCACCGCTCGTCTTTCGAAAATGAATTTTCTTGGACAGGGCGGGTTTCATCACGATGTTTTCCTTCACCGTTAAGCAAGTGATAATTAGAAATCCGTACATAAATCCGAAAAGACGAATTTAGTGGTACAGGCCCGCACCAGGATTTGAACCCATGACCTTCGGATTACAAGTCTGGCTCATTACCAACTGGACTATCACCGCATTGATGCCAAATTCGACATATTCCTGAGATTATTAAATGAAACATGATATTTTTATTTTTATTAAGAATGGAGAGAGAGAGAGAGAAATACATTTATTCATGACACGGTACACGTAACATACCTACAACACAACACATAAAAACAATTAACGAATAAAAGTGAATTTTCATCATCGGTGAATGGGCTATGATGTATGATTTTATTATGGCGTATAATAATGAAAATACTGTCAGCCTTTTGCCCATAATACAGCGTCCCAAATGACTTTTACAGTATGCCTGGAAAGAGTTAACTGGTACTTTCTAAGTTTTTCTATTACTACCCGTCCAGAGTGGAAGAATTTTTAATTTGAAGTAGTTATTACGTCTATTCCTTTTTAATTCCCGCGTGTATCCTTGATCACCCATCTCCCACTCTCCAGAACCGTGACCCACTGCCCGCAGCTATTCCCGTCTGATGATGCAACCACTTTAGTTACTAACTAGTATGGCAGTAAGGGACAGTTTAAGCTATAATTTTCCACGTTAAAAACGTATGAGTCACCGACTTCAATCCCAACAACAGTTCGCTCAAAGTAGATATCTAGTTTTTTGCGGACTACAATGCCTATTAGCAAATAACTACAAACAGAAATGTCATTCATTTATTTAGATGATATTCTAGTTTGTAGTATATTTTGTTTTTGTTGATTTTTTTTAAAAGCGCTGAATAATTTTCGATAAAATTTATATGGGACCTCTTCAGGAGTATACTCTTTCGAACAAATAAAGAATTTTGAAAATCGGACAACAGTTGCCGGAGTAATCGCGTAACAAATATACAAAAAAAAAATACAGTCGAATTGAGAACCTCCTCCTTTTTTGAAGTCGGTTGAAAACTGACACCAAGGATTCAGACGTATTTTCTGATCTGTATGATTTGCCATGCTGGACTGGGAGTGAAAGAAAAACTTAGAATGTGCCAGCTACCTACCTTCACAGTTATACAGTACTAGCTGATGCCCGCAACTTCGTTTGCGTGTTAATTTTTTCTTTTGAACAGATCACACTTTATTGACGGTCCATTAATGGACCTTCATTTAGTTTATTACATATTGATTTAGTTTAAGATTTAGATTTTTACATACAAAAGTTTTTTCCCGCTAACTCCCGTTCCCGTGGGAATTTTGCAATATCCTGTTGCAACTAAGCTTTAAGTTTACTAAGGTACCTGCATGCCAAATTTCAAGCGTCTAACTTAAGCGGTTTAGATTTTTCATACAAAAGGATTTTCCCGCTAATTCCCGTTCCCGTGGGAATTTCGGGAATTCCTTTCTTAGTCCCATATAAATTTTATTCATTTATTCATTAACAATATACATTGTTAGTGCACCTCTACGGTACCTAAGCTACGTCCCTTTCAAATTTCAAGTGCCTACGTTTAGCCGTTTAGGCTGTGCGTTGATATGTCAGTCAGTCAGTCAGTCAGTTTCTCCTTTTATATATTTAGAAGAAAAGTCTGTAAGAGGGATGCGGGGGTTTTGCTGTATAATGGGCGAAAGGCTGACCACTTCTCACCAATACGCAACTTGTTTCTTCTGATAACCCTCAGAATTCGTGTCAAACGTGGCATCTTGAACCACTGATGCTCTGCCTACCCCGTTAGGGATTATGGGCGTGATCGTATGTAATGTATGATTTTCCAGTGGAATTATTCTTTTGTTTTTATAACGAATGGTTTCGCTCTTGACTACTACTTAACCCAGGGGCGAAGATGTAGTCGAGGATGTAGCAAGCTCACCCAGAAGATGCCTATTCACTCGAACTTTAAAAAGACTCGGGTTATATGAGCCTTAAAACTTAAAAAATTTAAAACTTAAAAAATTTTTGCGTGTTTTTTTTCTGTTGTAAAAACCAGTAAGTATTTTATTTAAAAACCGTCCATTTTGCAATGAAAAATGACAATAACACCGTAAGACACAAAAACCATCAATGTAAATCACATTTTGATAGTTATCTGCCTTCTTAGCAGTACATTGCTTAGCGCCAAAGGAGTTAAATAACGAAAAATTATATCTTCGGGGAAAAAGAGGTTAAGTATAACCAACCTTCTAGTAAAGACTGAAAAATGTAATTTGTATTTATGGACTGTATTCAACTTATAATATGTATGTATGCATGTAATATGTACGTAAATTAAAAACCTTGGACTTTTGAAAGATGAATGAATTTGAACAAAATCACATTGTTACACAAGAAGCAGAAAATTGTAAGAAAGGAAACAATTGACCATATTTTCAGATATTGAAAAATAGAACAGGAAACTGAAAAGTTTTATTGGTGGAACTAACTTTCGATATGGGTAGATTTTATCACATGACTATTTGCTAAACTGTCCCTTACAGTCTGTATAAGTATAATCTGTGACT
Source organism: Aproaerema taeniolella (assembly GCA_949987775.1). Classification (NCBI taxonomy): domain Eukaryota; kingdom Metazoa; phylum Arthropoda; class Insecta; order Lepidoptera; family Gelechiidae; genus Aproaerema; species Aproaerema taeniolella. The sequence goes on along the minus strand of OX465265.1, from coordinate 14,710,219 downwards.
TCAGTTTAACCATCTCTCGCCAACCGACCGCAGCGGAACATTCATAGCCGTTTTATTAACTATTACATTAATTTGTTGCAGTCTGAAAGCTACTTTAGGTTCGGTTTATGATCTCCCTTGAAGTTATTGACAGGAAATGCAAATAAGCGAGGAAATGCCAGTAAAATCTTCTGGCACATACATACATAAGCTCACGCCTTTATCCCATTAGGGTAGGCAGAGACCTCAGATTGCCACTTGCTACGATCCAAACACACCTCTTTCGCATCCTGTACTTTCATAACTCGCTTCATAAATGCTCTTCAGATACTCCTAACACGGCCTTTTCCGTGCCGTTTTGTGACAAATATGAGCTGTGAAGCATTTTTTTTCGTGCATTCTTTTGAAATTGGCAACGCAGATTGCCATTTGACAAAATTCTATTCTAAAATTTTAGCCTAAAAACATTTTGTTTGAAATGCACTATTGGGGTCCCGAATAAAAATAGTATACGCGTTTTCCTGAATGACATTGCACTTCAGACGTAGACATAAAGTTTATTTGTAACGTTTTTCACAAAATGAAAGTATTGATACAGTATGATGCGATTTTTTGAAACACCGAAATTTTACTTTTAACTAACAGATTGACTTTCTGGCATAAACCTTTCGAACCAATTCTAAATAAAATTAACTCAAAAATTTATAATGTTGTATGACCTTCGACATTCGATTGCTTGTAGCTTTTAAACGGCTAAACCGCTTCGAAATCGGTCCATTTTTTTAGGAGCTACGATGCCACAGACAGACACACAAAAACATACGTCAAACTTATAACATTCCTCTTTTTGTGTCGGGGATTAAAAAGGAGATAATAATGATACAGCCGAGGGCAACTAAAAGGCTGCGTCGGAAGGTAATGAAAAACGTGACCGAGCCGGCGTTACAGATGAAAAACAACTGAAATGGAGAACGATGAGGCACGTGCCCAAGACGACTCTCATCACATTTTTATGCCGCAGTTTAAAAAAAAAGCTTTGAGGTTTTATCGTTTGAAGGGTTTAACGACAGCCGAGTATCTCAGAAACACTAGAAAATATGAACGATCAAAGTAAATAAGTAAAAATGATTTTGCGCCGACTATGATTTATTGTTTATTTGATATTCACAAACTTTTCGAAAATACCAAACAAATATTTTGGTATTGACGGCCGGTTTGGTCGAGTGGTAGTGACGCTGCCTCTTGATCGGCGGGTCCTGGGTTCGATTCCCAGTCGGGGCAAATATTTATGTAAAAAGCAGATGTTTGTTCTCGGGTCATGGGTGTCGTGTCTGTCTTTGTGTGTTCCAAGGGACCCACGACACAAGGGAAAACCTTAATGTGGGCCTTTGAGTGTGAAGTAAAAAAAAATATCAATACCTCATTTTTATGGGGATATTGCTAACACACGTATACCTTCAAAAAATAACGATTCTAGAGTAAAGATACCCAATCTATTGAACATCGATCAACTGAAAACAAAAATCAGTAAATAAAATAATCTCTATCGTCACTGTATAGACAAACGTAAATTTTATCAACAAGGAAAAATACTGTACCAATAAATACTCCTTGGGGTAGACACCAGAAAACAGAAAACCAGAAAACTGCCTAAAAAAGATATAAAAATTGTTTTTTTTTGCAATTTTCACCACAAATCCTCTGCAACTATGCAAATACAGTAAGTTTAACAAGTGAAAACCACATACGAACAGAATTACAGTGTGTTATTATCCGATGTCACTCCATCATATTAATCGAACGCGTTATCTAAAGCTAAGCCGGGTTAGTGGAACTGTTAATTGATCCCTGTCTACCACGTCACTGCTGTTTTAACGACAGTGCTCTGAAATATAGGCATATATGTAAACGACATATCAACAGGGATAAAAGTATACAGCTTGAGAAAATAATCAGGAGGTTCACCATGATCGCTTAGCGCGATCCAATTTAGGACCTAAACAAGTCTACAACGCTTATTCGTACCATGATGGCTTATAAGCGATTTAATTTTGGCGCTGTTGCGATTCAAAGGCAGACCAGCGACAATTTATGTAGACATTTAAAATGGACCATAGACAACCGAGCAGTAAAAAAGCAGCGCCATCATGGTACCATTTAAAGAAACATTCCAATTGCGAAGCAGTTCAAAGTTGGATCCTAAACAGAAATGCTTTTAAACGATCGTGGTAGGTACCCAGATATCACAGTGGATAAACTGAAAAACTAATTAATATTTGTCATACCAAAGGCAGGCTAATCTAATCCTTTCATCAATACACTCACGCCTATAATCTCATTCAGGGTAGACAGAACGTCATTAAGTTTTAGAAAAACCTGACGCCACATTTGACATTAATTCTGAGGGTTATAAGTTAGATTAGAATATGAGTATCCCCATGAAACAGCAGAACCCTCCCGTACCATTTACTGGCTCATCTAAGCAACACCACAAAAACAATCTAATAAATACGAAAAATAGTTTTGTGAGTTTACTGGTTTGTTTGTTTGTTCCACGCTAAGCAGGAAAAGGTGATGCAATTCTAATTTGCAAGGGGACATGTTTCTAAAGAAACCGTACACGTGAAAATAAAAATAATAAGTAAATTGACGTCATAATACGAGTATAGAAATTGTCGTATTCAATAAATCCCTTAACATTGAGCATCGTTTAGGAAAGGAGACCATAGAAATAAAATTGCTACAAGAAAAACTTGCTACAGTAGGGTCAAAAGCAAGAATGTGTATGTATGTATTTTAATCCTTTAATGTATGTTCTTGACTTATTTTAAGTGGCATCCTGGATATCCTATAAAATAAAGATTTTTTCTGTTCTATTCTAAATAATTCATCCATTGAAGTTAAAGTGAGTACTATATCTAAACACCTTCAATTTCCTGCAACTGAGCACGATATCCTGACAAAGTTATCCATATCCAGCTACGTTGGCTGGCAGCCAATACGCAGGATGTTAACAAGTTTCAAAACTCTATATTAGAAGGACGATAGCTAGGATAGTTACACAACTATATCCTCTGAAGTTTGATAGTTATGGAAATGTTTTAGAAATACGAGATGTACGAGATGATGAACATATGATTAACTAGTAAATCGTATTGCTAATTATTTTGTAATTTTTAACCTACATTATTTTTGGGCCGAATTACAGAAGAGGACTCAAGTCTTGATCTATACTTACTCGATCGTCTCTTTCTCTCACTGTCAAAATGACAAAGACGACTGCTACTTTAGTATAGATTCAATATTTTTTTCATTTTTTAAAATATTTTCTGCTTATTAATTAACATTATTTATTCAAGTTACACTCCATTTCCAAAAGAAAACTATAACAACAGCGTAAACCACGAAAACCAGCAACGTACATCTCATTCTAACAGCAGCGCGGCGCTGGGCTACTGTGCGCTGGGTCGGTTTCGCAGTACATTGCGTAGCGCGAATTATTAACGAAAACTCATTAAGGCGACTACAGCACCCGATAAAGGCAGTACACATAGGAATAGTGCCATCTCCGTCTCTCAACAGGCCTGGGCCGGCAGTGCGAACAGTGTCTATACACGAAGTTTACGGACTATGAAAGCATGCGTGCGTAAAAACATGTTCGAAAGTTAGAAAAATGAGATTTATGGAAAGGTAACAGCTTAAATCGAAAAATGCGTTAACTACTTATCGAGAGTGTTCAATCACGAACATTTTGATATCAAATTCAAGTTCCTGTGTACATTTAACTATCGTTTTTACAGCTTAAAAGATCACAATATTGGATATTTAGAGGTGACTTTGTGGGCTTTTTCTATCGAACCAAAAATGCTGAATCATGTTTTCAGCAAACTACTTATCTAGTTTATGTCCTGAATATAACCGTAGTATTTTTTTTCTTCGATTTAATGCAGTGCGTCATGCATGCTTATCTACGCATCATAAAATCGTAATTTAGGTGCTGTAGTCGCCTTAACATGACGTTTCCGGGGAAAATAATTACTTATAGTTCGTCATAGCTATAGGTAGATTCCATCATTTAAGTATTTGCTAAGCTATCCCTTACGGGGTGTAAGGGAAGTACTCCCCTCCCCACAGCTACTCCGCTGTAAGTTTCCACTGCAAATAAAACAGTTTTCCCGATGTGTGTTCTCGTGTTTACCGTCTGTCGTATATACTGCAGAGTTTATCCGTCTGTATGTTAGTATAACTGCTTCGATTGCCCGTAAATATGTTCCCAGTGTTGGTGGAAATTATGGTAAATATTTTGATATTTTTGAACTGGGGATAAAGGAGAGTTTATACGCCTCTAAGCAGATATCCACGTCTGGTCTCAACCAATCAGTGAGGTTAAGCAACGATCGCAGAGGCAGGGATCGGGTTCCCAAAGTGACAATTTATCACGAGCGTTTCTGTGCTTTGGAGGGCACGTTAAGCTGTCGGTCCCGGCTGTTGTCGATTGACTACAGTCGGTAAAACCAAGTCAGAGGTTGTGTAGTTAGAAAACTCTGACACCAGGGTTAGCCAAATTCGCCACACACATACTTTACCTACACGATAAGAAGAAGGGGTACAGAGTTCGGTTCTTAGAACTGTCATGTACCATTGACATTTCTAAACTAACCGACACTATTAACAGTGAGGTAAATACTTGATGAAGAATTTGTTTTCCAAAATTGAGATAGATTCATCTAAAGTAAGAAAGAATGACGCAAAACAACTAAACTGTAAACAGGAAGTGTGTGGGAATTAAAAAGCTGGGCTTTTATAACATACATACATACGCTCACGCCCAAAATCCCTGACGGGGTATGGTTCTAGAACCACTACATGCCACGTTTGACACAAATTGTAAGGGGTATTAGTTAGATGGAACAAGTTGTATAATGGTGAGAGTTGGTCAGCCTTTCGCCCATTATACAGCAAAACCCTCGCACCCCGCTTACAGACTTTTACTGTCGCAAAAGCCCAGCATAAACAAAAACTGTTAAGGCGACTACAGCACCCGATAAAGGCAGCACACATAGGAATAGTGCCATCTCCGTCTCTCAACAGGCCTGGGCCGCCAGTGCGAACAGTGTCGATACACGAAGTTTACGGACTATGAAAGCGTGCGTGCGTAAAAACATGTTCGAAAGTTAGAAAAATGAGATTTCTGGAAAGGTAACAGCTTAAATCGAAAAATACGTTAACTACTTATCAAGAGTGTTCAATCACGAACACTTTGATAGCAAATTCAATTTCCTGTGTGCATTTTACTATCGTTTTTACAGCTTAAAAGATACACAATATTGGTATTTAGAGGTGACTTTGTGAGCTTTTTCTATCGAACCAAAAGTGCTGAATCATGTTTTCAGCAAACTACTTATCTAGTTTATGTCCTGAATATTACCGTAGTATTTTTTTCTTCGATTTAATGCAGTGCGTCATGCTTATCTACGCATCATAAAATCGTAATTTAGGTGCTGTAGTCGCCTTAAAACTCCACATTTCCCCGCAAACAAATCCTACAGAATCCTTTAGTACAATAGGTCTGGAGTCCCATTGTCTGCAACTTTGAAATAATCTAGCTAGGGATATAAAAGTGTCAGGATAGCTCCCGGGAAGAGGCAGGTGGGAGGGGTGGTTTAATCAGACACCACCCCGACGATACCACCTCTGCGGAAGGGAAGGAAGGAAGCTTCAGTTCGATTCAATTCTTGTTGAGATGGCGTCTACAATTTTCATGATTTGCCTATGTCAAAGTTTTTAAATACTTACTAATATTATAAACGCGAAAGTATGGATGTATGTATGGATGTTTGTTACTCTTTCACGCTCAAACGGCTGGACCAATTTTAATAAAATTTGGTATAGAGGTAGCTGACACCCTGGATTAACACATAGGCTACATAATTTTCCCAAATTCCCAAGGGAACGAATTCCCGGGCGGAAAGCTATAGTAAAGAATAAAAATCGTCTCAGCTCTGTAAACTATCACATACAGTCGCAGGATAACAGCCTATAAGTGTGAAAGAGACGGCGAACGCATGCAGGAAGCTGCTGCAATATTGATCACCTATTTTCGCGTCCGAGTTTACTAGATCAAATGTTAGAGTAAACATTTGAGAGGATGTGCCATATAAACAACTGACTTTTTAAACCGGTCGGATATTTCTCATATCAATTTAAAAATAATGACATGGGAATTACCCGTGTGGTGATCGGTTGAGAATAACACCACCCCATCTCTTTCCGTGGGTGTCGTAAGAGGCGACTAAGGAAACACAAATGAGACCTGCCTCCTAGTAATCCATCCCAGGCAACGACACTTCATTTTTTTTTCTGAATCTGATGTGTCGTCCTATGGTCTCATGCGGTGTGGTAGGCTCTGTAAAGGGCCGTCTGGTTCGCGACCACCCTCTTACCGAAGTCCGACGCCAAACAGCTTGCTGTGTTCCGTCGGTGCGTGGGAGTACCAGTGCCTTTATAGGCATTTTCTGGGTTAACTCGCTCCATCGTCGACCTCATCTTTGACCTTATGGTCAAGATTGAGGTCAAGAGTTAACCCATTTTATAATAAATAATAAAAAAAAGGTTTTTTTTGGTAATTTTTGTCAAGTGGTAGTGATGCTCTTGATCGACGGGTCCTGGGTTCGATTTCCGGTCGGGGCAAATATTTGCGTAAAAAGCAGATGTTTGGGTGTTCGTGCCCGTCTTTGTTTTGTTCTCGGGATATGGGTGTTTGTGTCTGTCATTATGAATGTTCCGAGGTACCCACGAGAGAAAACCTTAGTGTGGGCCTTTGAGTGTGTGGGGGTTTTTTTTAAAGGAAGGTTTTTGCCCAGCAATGGGATTCCAGGCTATATGAAAACATAAAAGTTGCCATTAACGTTACCCAACTAATAGCGCAAAGTTTTAATTTTAAAATAGGTACTCGTAAGTAAGTTTTAAGAAATTATTGAAAGAACCTCGCACTAAATATAAAAAACAACCCTTTGGCTGAATTTTGGGAAATATAGTCTAAATTATTATTGATGGGTGTTGTAAAGTTGCAACGTCAAATATTCACCAGCTTAGGAGGTAAAGCAATTTCTAAACTAGCTCAAAAAACCAACCTCGTGGATTCCAGACATACACAGTTCTAAGAAAATTTCCCTCGTTAATTTCCTGGATTCAATTACGTCAAAATACCTGCTTAACATTTGCACAAATAGAAAATTATCCCGCAAAACCACGCTTTATAAAAAACAATAGACGATCGCAAAAACAAAAAAGATCAGAAACGAACTGGCACTCAAAAAATCTCAAATTCGAAAAAAGAACAGATTGCAAAATGGCGCCCGCAATGCGTTTGCGAGCGCGCCGCGCGTGAAACTGAAAACTGAAGCGGTGATATGGATTCACCGTATAATAATAACCAATTTACAAAGACCTCCCTTGCTCTACTAAACCTGCAAAGCTTCAGCTCTTTTAAAATTTGCCGGTTATTGTATCAACCAATTTCCAAGACCTCTTGGCTAGTCAGTTAAACATACTACCTAGAGTTCAACCAATGTTGGTCGAATGAAAAGCGCATAACCAACCATGTAAAAAGACCTTTGATCCTCCATTCGCCAGAGACAAGCAAAGTTCAATTTAATTCGGGCGTGTAGAGCATTTCCAGTTTAACAGAGCCATCGTTTCTTCGTCTGTAGTAAGAACTGAAGGTCTAATTAAAATGGTGATGTCTGAACAAGAGCCGCAGGTAACGTTGCTACGGAAAAGCGAGCTTAAACTGAATTACTTTAAAAATCACTTTCGCATAAATCTCCGAGCAACGGGGTCGAAAACCGCACTTTTTCGGCTAACTGAATACGTATGGACCTTGTATGATATAGACTCTTCTGCCTTGAAAATAAGGTGCAATTAAACACTATGTGTTTTTAAAGAAGAGTTGAGACTTTCCCAAGTCTCACTAAAATATCGCTATACTCCATTACTTTTTCTGAAATGGATTTTGCTGTACTAAAAGAAGACACTAATTTCGTTTGGCAGCTATTATGTTCAGACCTTTTACCGTTGTCTAAAAAGAAAGATTAACTTTGCTAAACGCATTTCAGACTCTATTACGTAAAAAATTGAGTCTAAATCAGTTTAGCGTCGCTGTATTCAGTTAGGTTGTTTAAAAGTCTGTATCATACGAGTGAATTAAGTTTAGCAAGTAGAGAGAAAACAGAGTAAAACGAGAGGTGAAATTAATCGTTGGTAGTAAAAGTTATTCTTGGCTGAAAAATGCGTGGAATGCACTTTTGTTTTGTAAATATATGGAGAAGGCAATCAAATACTGAAACGATTTATAAAGAAATGGAAAGTATTACAGTTTTTTTAAATATTACAAGAGAAATTAAGTAAGTACTAGCTTTCCGCCCGCGGCTCCGCCCGCGTGGACTACATGTTATATCGTACCCAACTGTGGGATAAAATGTAGCCTATGTCCTTTCCCAGGCTCTAATCTATCTCTGTACCAAATTTTATCAAAATCGGTTCAGTAGTTTAGGCGTGAAAGACGGACAGACAGACAGAGTTACTTTCGCATTTATAATATTAGTAAGGATAAATGAGTTAAAGGATTTTCGGGCTCCCAGATGCAGAATGATGCAGAACGTTTAGTAATAACTAGCTTTTCACCCGGGACTTCGTTCCCGTAGAAATTTTTCCATTAATTTTCCAATATTTTTAATAGTTATTCTGCTATTCGGGACGGAGACAAATACAAAAAATCGGTGCGGTCGTTTTCGAGTTAAAAGTGTTCGAACAAACCCGACTTTGTTTTAAAAAGACTATAAGAGAAAATGTATAATTGAGTTAAAGGATTTTAGGGCCCTCAGAAACTAAATACAACAAGACATACGTTTCTCTAAACATACGAAAGTAGGTATAATACAGAACGTTTAGTAATAATTTCAAAAATAAAATATTTGAAACCCGTAGAGCTAGGCTAGAACTAATGCACTCTCACCGCGGTTAAAGCGCGGCGAAATTTTCCACCATTCCCACATTTACTGAATGAAATATTATAAATACTTTACAGAAACACTTCCATGAATTATGAACATACCCGTAAGTATAAATGAATAATGTATTTACCGTGTTTTCAGGTTGATTTAACGGTTACTCTTCACACTCGAAGCGAGTAAAATATCAGCTGCCTTAGCATACGCAATGAACCATATCTCTCGCAATGAGACTTTCGAATCAACACATGGAAATCAGACGATTGCGGGACGCAGTTGGATGTCTGTGGTGCGAAACCGCTGTGATGATCCTACCTAAGTGATGACGGCTGTGATGATCCTAACTTTTAAACAGTTAGGTTGTTTAAAAGTCTGTATCATACGAGTGAATTCAGTTGAGCACGTAGAAAGAAAACAGAGTAAAACGAGAGATGAAAAAGACGAACGAACAGGTTTTGACTCTTCAACTTCTAAAAACGGCCGCACTTACGGAGCGACAAGAAAACAACATCGAATGAGAGGCTTAGAGTGTAGAGAGGTGTCCACTCCGACCAGCCAATGAAGGTGAGCCAGAGGAGAGAACTCTGTTCTTCATCGGTTTCCAGTCCAGCCGACCAATGAAGGCGAGCCAGACATTATATAGGTACTATAGAGCATTGCTCCTTAAATGCTGAGCAAAAGGCAAAAAAATAAATAAATAAATAAATAAATAAGGCAAAACATAATATGCTGAGCCACGACCTTTTTGTAGCATTGTGCCATACATATTCACAACTGACTATTTTTTGTATCTTTATTGTTTGGCTTCTTTTTTTGAAGTGAAAACTTCTTTAGCGGCGTTGTGCACTTTTTGGATGGGTAAAAAAATTTAAACTCGCGTCAGGGTCACGTGACCCTGATCGAAAATTCGTAAGACGGAGGGTGAAGTGAAAACCTCTTAGACCGCAAGGAAGTAATATATGTTCAAGTTTTCACTTCTGCGTGCACTCCCGGAGTACAACCCGTTTTTTTTGTATGTATTGATTTTGTAAATAATGAGTGTGTTTAAGTGTGTAAAAATAAATATTTTATCTATCTATCACATGTGATTACGCGAGGGTCGACCCTTTTACGCTGTTATTTGTTTGATTTTAGCACACATTTACCATTTTTGATGCGGAGCTGCACAGTCCTTTTTAACATGGTGGTCGAATGAAAGAACGAATGGGAGGGGGAAGGAAAGAGTACTAAATTCCCTGCGAAAATTGTTGCCAGATTTAAACTTAAATCTCCTACCGAAGTCCGTCGCCAAACAATTTGCTGTGTTCCGTCGGTGCGTGGGAGTACCAGTGCCTTAAACCCTCGCGCGATTCATGCACACCGTGTGGGCAGGCTTTGTATCGCACGGCGCGCAAAAAAGCGCGCGAAGGGTTGCCATTTTCTGGGTTAACTCGCTCGATCGTCGACCTCATCTATGACCTTGGTCAAGATTGGGGTCAAGAGTGAACCTATCTCATAAAAAAAATTAACTATACTATAGCACCCGTATTCTAAGAAGTTAACTCGAAACTTCCTCCATTTAACTTCAGCTAAGGAAATCCTCGAAACGACCTCGAATTTTGTATTCTTAGTTGTCACCTCAAGATTCCTTGAACGTGGCATACAGCTACTCGACGATAGATGGCACTAGCTAGCGTATATTTTTATTCGATATTAATCTTTAACGATATATTATCATAAATATAATCCACGAAATCTTCAAAATAATTCATTTTTCTTATGAAAAAGTAGCATACAACAAGCTCAAGCATCGAAAAAAGCGTTAAGAAAATCTTAAGGTAGGTCGCGAGGTACCTTAACTTTGACAATTGATTACTCAAATCATCCTCGACTCCACTGAGGAAAATTGTAAAGTCGAGGACGAAAGTGTCAAATAAAAACGTCAGAGGTTGAGTGGAGTCGAGGAAATTTCGAGTTAACTTCTAAGAATATGGGTGTAGGACTTACTTGTGGTTGAGGGCGGTGAGTCGGTTGGGGTCGCTGGCGTTGCGATGCTTGCCCCGCCGCGGCGCGTCTCGTTCGCGGCACGACTCGGCACGGTTCACGCCGCGGCCGCTCGACGCCGCCGCGCGCCAGCTGTGGGTAACAGCCTTTATTTCAGTACCAATCTACGAGTATACTAATAATAAAGAGGAAAGATTTGATTGTTTGTTTGCATTGAATAGGCTCCGAAACTACGGGACCAAATAGAAAAATTCTTTCACAATTAGAAAGCTACATTATCCCCGATGGACATAGGCTACATAATTTTCCTGAATTCCCACGTGAACGAAGTCCCGGGCGGAATGCTAGTTTAAATATATAATAATAATAAACGCTACACACTCAAAGGCCCACAGTAAGGTTTTCCCTTGTGCCGTGGGTCCCTCGGAACATACTTAAAGACAAACACAAACACCCGTGCGTGACCCGAGAACAAGCATCTGCTTATTACACAAATATTTACCCCGGCTAGGAATCAAACCCAGGACCGTTCGATCAAAAGGCAGCACCACTACCACTCGACCAAACCGTTCGTCAATACAGGGTGTAAAAGACAGCTTAGCAAATACTCAAATGGTGGAAACTACGCATTACTATCATCAGCTATAAGTAATATTTTTTTCCCGGAAACGTCACGTTAAGGAGTTTCATTATTTACCTACTATGGCGCTAAGCAACGTAATGCGAAACCGCACCCCGTGCGCGATCCCCCCGCGCCGCGCTGCTATCGGAGCGCAATGTACATTGCTGGTTTTCGTGTTTTACGTAGATATGACTGTTTTTTATTGCAAAATGGAATGTATTCGATTACATAATAAAAAATGCAAGCAGAAAATATTAAAAAACATGAAAAAAAATTAAAAATTTTCCGGAGAAAAATTTAACTGGAAAATCATTCGGAATGATTGTCTGAGCCCAGGGTTTCAGTTTTTGCTAAGCTGTCCTTTACACCCTGTATACTAGGTATCACATTTTTGCTAACGTTTCAAGTTTCTAATAACCCTCAGGTTTTAAAACCACTCATGCTCTGCCTACCCCGACAGGGATTTTAGGCGTGGGCCTATGTATGTACTAGCTTTCAGTCCGGAACTTCGTTCCCGTGGGAATTAGGGAAAATTATGTAAACTATGTGTTGATCCAGGGTGTCAGCTACCTCCATACCACATTTTATCAAAATTGGTCCAGCCGTTTGAGCGTGAAAGAGTAACAAACATCCATACATCATCACAAACTTTCGCATTTATAATATTAGTACGAAGTAGAATAGTAGGATAAGAGAATAGAATAGGTTTACATTTATAATCTAACTATCTGATGCCCGTAACTTCGTTTGCGTGTTAATTTTTTTTTTGTACATAGTACACAGATTGAAAACATCTATCTTACGTGATTTAGATTTTTACATACAAAAGTTTTTTCCCGCTAACTCTCGTTCCCGTGGGAATTTTGCAATATCCTGTTGCAACTAAGCTTTAAGTTTACTAAGGTGCCTGCATGCCAAATTTCAAGCGTCTAACTTAAGCAGTTTAGATTTTTCATACAAAAGGATTTTCCCGCTAATTCCCGTTCCCGTGGTAATTTCGGTAATTCCTTTCTTAGTGCACCTCTACAGTACCTAAGCTACGCCCCTTCCAAATTTCAAGTGCCTACGTTTAGCCGTTTAGGCTGTGCGTTGATATGTCAGTCAGTCAGTCAGTCAGTCAGTCAGTCAGTCAGTCAGTCAGTCAGTCAGTCAGTATCTCCTTTTATATATTTAGATGATGAAATCTTATTACTGGCTTCTTATAACCCTAATGTTTGGCTCATTATTACAGCTAAGTATTAGTAAGGCATTAGTACCTACTTACTAATAGCTGTAAGTTTTTCTAATAAAATAGGAAAATTATTTTTTTCAAAGAAATTACATGCGTCATAGACTTGTAGAATTATTATAAATAGGCATTTTGAATTAACTAGGGTCAAAGTTTTAGTTAAACAGAACGTAGAATATAGGAAAAAGTTCAATAAAAACATGCGAATTTAAAAAACAATATGTTCTCTAATATAAAAACTTAGGGTGATAATGAAAAAAAAATATCTCACCCTATGTTATTTCGACTGATAGCTGATTTATTAATATCCTTCAGTCAACCATTTATCAACATAAATTAACAGCTAGGTATTCCTCGAAATATTATGTTAAAATAATTCGCCGCGCCATCTACGTAATTTCATCAGAAACTCTTTCAGTTACCCCTAGTTAGTACTGTATCACAGGTTGTCACAGTAGCGCCACCGGGCGTCTACTAGCAATACTAAGTTAGTACGTATAATAACTCATAGATGGCGCTACATAGCAAATTTGCTAGGAAAACACAGTTTTGTCATTCAACGTAAAACTCAAGCCTAATATAGTAAAATGTAAAATTAGCAATGCAGTACTATAAAAAAGTCATTAAAATTATGGTAACGCTACAAAAAAATTGCAGGCTAAAAGCGAAATACCTATTCTTCGTCTGGAAAATTTGTTAAAATTTTGATTGACATGGAAAATTTAGCATCGTATATTCTTACTATGTCAGTACTCAGTAATGCATAATATTTTTTTAATAATCCTAATTCCTACTAGGTATATTTTGAATACCAAAGTTTGTGAGGCACCAGTGGTTTGATGGCTGGTTTCCGTGCTTCAGAGGGCACGTTAAGCTGTCGGTCCCGGCTGTTGTCGATTGACTAGTCGTTAAAACCAGGTCAGAGGCCATTGTGTGGTTTGAAAACACTGACACCAGGATTAGCCAAGTTCGCCACGCACTTGACTATACCTACACGATCTTCTTCTTCTTATCGTGTAGGAACAGTCAAGTGTGTGGCGAACTTAGCTGACCCTGGTGTCAGAGTTTTCAAACCGCACAATGGCCTCTGACCTGGTTTTAACGACTGTAGTCAATCGACAACAGCCGGGACCGACAGCTTAACGTGCCCTCCGAAGCACGGAAACTCTCTTGATAAATTGCCACTTTGGTCACCCATCAAGTTCCCTGCCTCTGTTTACGTTGCTTAACCTCACTGATCGGTTGAGATCAGCGAGAGCCACTGGGCTACGAGCGCTTCGAACCTTCACGATAAGAAGAAGAAGACGACTCACTTGTTATCCTTCTCCGGCTGCTCCTTGGCTGCCACGTCCGCGTCTGCGTCCACGTCTGCTGATGCGGTGTCCTCGGCGGAACCCTCGCGACGTGCCTCTCCTGTAAACAACCACAACTCTCATTATACTTCCACGCTACAACAAGACTTCCACGATGGACAGGGAAACAAAGGGGTTTGAACATTTTGGCATAGTGGTAACCAAAAGGTTCCGAAAATGTTGGAAATTTCCAAAAAAACGCGACACATCATGAAACCAGAAGTGTATATTGATAGAGGATCTATAGACGAACAAAAAATGTTAAAAACATATAGTCCTAAAGCGTACAGGTTTCGAGGTATTCCATGTTAAAGATCCCGCGTGAGTAACAACCTCTATCGATATACACTGGTTTCATGATGCGTCGCGTTTTCAGTCTCGAAAAATCATGCCACTATGCCAGGCTCCCATACAAAGAGGTTCAAACCCCTTTAGAATGTACAAGCTGCCATCTCTTTCCAGGCCAACTGTATCATCAGCCTATATACATACGTCCCCCACCAAGGGGCCATAGTCCACCACGCTGGCCCAATGCGGGTTTTTGGAGCTTAATTACCTTAATTTTTTTACCTTAATTTTTTAAGACCTGCGGGTTTCATCACGATGTTTTCCTTCACCGCTGAGCAAGTGATTAATCATAAATCCGTACATAAATCAGAAAAGATGAATTAAATGGTACAGGCCCGAACCAGGATTTGAACCGCAACCTTCCGGCTGTAAGACTGGTTCCTTAACCCTTTTAGCGCCAAGAGTTTTCGTCAAAAACGCCCACCACACGCCACGACATCAAATTTTTTTTAATGTCGTGGCGTATGGCGAACGCTTGGTGAACGACATTAAATTTAAAAAAAAATCTGATATATCAGACTTTGGCGGCGAGGGCACGAAACTTAAACGTCTGATATATCAGACTTTGGCGGTGAAAAGGTTAACCAACTGAGCTATCACCGCTTACTATCAGGCCTACTGTATAAAAGTCAGTAAGTTTGATGCGAGGGTTTTGCTGTATTATGGGCAAAAGGCTGACAACCTCACAACACTATACATGTAATTTATCTTATAACAATCAGAATTTATATTTACGTGGCTTCAAGTGGTTCTAAAGCCACTCACGCTCTGCCTACTCTAAAGGGATCATAAGCGTGAGCGTTATCTTATCTACTTAACAATCTGAAAGTAATAACGTATAAAAGTACTTTCTACTTTCGTTAAGCGTAATTAAAATTACAAAAACATAACAATAAATTCACTTCTTATGTTTATTTATGTCATACGTAACATAATCTTAATGAAGATTCTTAAATATTACCCAACAAACTATTAATTACCCAAGGTTTTCCGAAGGAACCAATATTCCATTGTTATAAACGAACAAAAACTATCGCAATTGGCCATTTGCGTTTTTGGTCATATGCGTCTTTGGTCAAACACGAATGAAAGCATTTAAATACGCCATTTGCCAAAAATGTGTGCATTGGCCATTTGCGTATGTATTTGGCACAATGCGTCGAAAGGCTTTTAACAGCTTAGGACGAAATGCACAAACAAAAACAGATACAAAACGTACATAAAACCTAAAATGAAAAAAAGCTATCGACCCGCCCTGGCGTCACACGGTTAATTAAGACGTACTTTACATATAAACATTCCGAAAAAAATATCTCTGCTCATGGTGAAATCCGTCTTAAAATCCTTTGCGTGGTTTAGAAGGAGTAAACGTATAAGCACAGACCAGCAGACACGAAGGGCGACTTCCTTTTACTATAGATATAGAAACCTAGTCAGCTTTCCATATTGATAATAATTAGAAACTGAAACTGTTAGCAAATTTCACACAACACTGAAAGACGTGGGGGAGGCCTTTAACCAGCAGTGGAATCTCGAAAAAACTTGTAACTTAGAACTACCAAACGCGAGCGACATGGTCATTCTTTAAAAAAACCTCTTAACTTCAAACCTTCAACTGTAACCCCGATCATTCCGAAGTTCAATGTCAACCCACTAAACCGGTACTCAGTTCAGCAATTACCGAATATGTTATCAGAACATGTGTACCACTTCCACTTTGTAGACCAAGTGATGACGACACGCGGAAATAGGCATCCTGTCGTGAACAGATGATTCATAGTCTAATTGATAATATTATAGTAGGTTTGCACTGGATCGCATTATAGCCACCTCCTCCTGTTTTAAAATCGGTTAAAAGTGGCCAGAAAGAATAGAAAAATCTTTATTTTATAGGACATTCAGGATGTCAATTAAAACAAGTCAAGATTACAATGAAATACATACAAACATACATTAAACGATTTAAATACATACATACGCATTCGTTCTTTTTACCCTACTGACTCTACGCCTATTCGCAAAGGTGCAGTCTTCCTCAGAGAAGAACAGGCAAGAAACTCTGGGGTTGCTCTTTTAAATCGGATTACAAATTTTCTTATTTACTAATTTTAACTAAATCTGAAATAACTCTAGAGCTCAGCAGTACATTCCCATGGCTGCCTGACTGATGGATAATCAGAAATTTTGTATTTGCCCTTTTTGCAAAGTTTTTGTTTAATTACTGTCTTAAATTACTGTCTTAAAGTATGAGCCAGAGTTTTCTACTATTTCTATCCACTAAATGCCCTACTTTTCTTAAAAACTACTAATATTCCACGAAGGACGGGAGTGAAAGACAAAACAGAATGTACCAGCTGCCAACTCTTCCCCTACCAGGTATATTGTAAGAGCCAAGACTCTAATGTTTTGCTGTAATTTATGGGATAGGCTGACAACCCACCACTATACTTGCGTTTCTTAAAGTAACCCTTAGAATATTTGACCATGGGTCAAATAGTTCTAAAACCACATGATTCATTGACAGGGATTAGTGTGTATACAGCGTGATAAAAAACCTCCTAGCTATACTCAAAATTCAGAACCAGAATCACTTACAATTGTTTTATTTCATTTTTTTTTAATAGGAATAGTTCCCTATTTCGCCGGTGCGGTGTGTGTGCGTGCACCCGCCCCGCCCTGCAGGCGCACGCTACCCGCACCCTGCTCTCGTCTTGTCTGCTAGACTAGAGATACTTAGTGTCCACGTATAAGAAAATAGGGAACTATTCCTATTAAGGCGACTACAGCCCCGATAAAGGCAGCACACATAGGAATAGTGCCATCTCCGTCTCTCAACAGGCCTGGGCCGGCAGTGCGAACAGTGTCGATACACGAAGTTTAACACGAACACGAAGTTTGAAAGCGTGCGTGCATAAAAACATGTTCGAAAGTTAGAAAAATGAGATTTATGGAAAGGCAACAGCTTAAATCGAAAAATGCGTTAACTACTTATCGAGAGTGTTCAATCACGAACATTTTGATAGCAAATTCAAGTTCGTGTGTGCATTTTACTATCGTTTTTACAGCTTAAAGATACACAATATTGGTATTTAGAGGTGACTGTGAGCTTTTTCTATCGAACCAAAAGTGCTGAATCATGTTTTCAGCAAACTACTTATCTAGTTTATGTCCTGAATATTACCGTAGTATTTTTTTTCTTCGATTTAATGCAGTGCGTCATGCTTATCTACGCATCATAAAATCGTAATTTAGGTGCTGTAGTCGCCTTGAGATTTTTTAATTTTTTTAATGTGTTCTGTAAGTGATTCTGGTTCTGAATTTTGAATATAGCTAGGAGGTTTTTTATCACGCTGCATAGTCAAACCTCGAAGCTCCGGCACTCTTAGCCAACCTAACCTAGTCCTAGTCCTCATCTTTGACCTTATGGTCAAGATTGAGGTCAAGAGATAACCCATCTTATAATATATAATAATAATAACCTAGTCAAATCAGGATAAACCAGTCATTCCAGGAAGAGACTGCATATCGACCATTGACTATGACATATACAAGTGTATTGACGGATGAATAAAGTGATGAAAGTGGGACATAAACCCAAAAATACACTGGTCCGAAAGATGATCAGAAATCAATGTTGTCTATACCACAAAGTAATAACCTCGTAAGTAATTCTTATAAGTAATCTATGCCTTCTTTACCAAACATTATGAACGAGTAAATTTTCGATAAAGCAATAAACAAAATATTACTCAAGGTTGAGGAATGTTAAACCAAGTGCTAGAATCTAACACGACCTACTAAAAAATGGGTAACAACACAAAGATGATGTAATCTAAATAGTATGGGTTACATAAATATTAGATAAAGGATTTCAGGCTGAAATGGATCAGCGTACTGACCTACTGAATTTTAAAACTGTTGACATAGTTTTGATGTTTTTGGAACATAACTCAAAAGGTTGTGTTGTTCAGGAGAAGTATTTTAAAAGGGTGCTTAAATGCTTACATCTTTACTCATCGATTTTCATGATTGACTTGAGTTTGAGCATATAACTGCCTTCAATCAATAACAGCTTCAAGTAACCTCTATATAACAAAGGCCCGTATTCAAAATTCAATTCAAAAATGTTTATTGTTTTAACAATATTACACAGTATATGTAACAAGCTGGGGCTACTTTTTAAGCAAAAAGCCTGTGTTAAGAAGCCCCGCTCTTCATAATGATTGTACTTACATTTAAGTTTAAGTTTAAATCACAAAGTACTTAGCAAATACATATAAATAATCACTTAGTTTCTTGCCAACACTTAGCAGCGCATGCATGCGTATATGTGTTGTGTGTGTGTGTGTGTGTGTATGTGTGTCTGTGTGTGTGTGTGTGTGTGAGTGTGTATGTCAGTGCGTGAATATGTGAAAGTTCAAATTGTAAAATACACAAACAGTTAGTATAATGTGATATTGTAAATAGAATAAGTAAAATTATTAGATAGTATATAATAGTAATGACTCTGTCTCTTCATATGATTTATTTTTCAACCATTTTGTCATAAGTTTTTTACATTCATAATTAGATTTCTCATATATATTTAATTCTTTATTTATAGTATTATAGAGGTGTGCGGATTGTTTATGGTACTGAATACTTGCAAATTTTGTTCTTGCTCTAGTCACTTTAACCACATATTTATTTCTTTTGTCTCTAATATTTGGATCGAATGGTAAAGAGCTGTGGAGTTTTAATACACTATGCATAATGTACAGTTTCCTTACAGGGAGAAGGTTACTTAGCCGATACAGAATTTCCGTTGAGAAACGCACCTTCTTAAAATATATAACCTTAATAAGAATACGTTGCGCTCGTTCTAGCTGCAGGAATTTAGTTTTAGCAGCACCTCCCCAAACAGAAATGCAGTATGTCAGCACAGATTGTACCAACGATATATATATGGTGTTCAGCAAATAATTGCAAGATTCCTCTTCTCCGATCACTACAGGGTTTCTAGGTACTACATGCCGGAGAGTTTTGAAAATCCAGACCAGTTTCCTAATTCGGCTGCTGATATAGTCAAGGTGAGGATACCACGAAAGTCTATTGTCAAGCACAATCCCGAGATACTTAATCTGGTTGACTTTCTCAATAGTTTGGCAATTGCAATTTATAAGATCAGTGGAACCATCACAGTCATGTATTTTAATTTTAAAATTTTCACATGGTTGGGCAGTGTTGTAAATATTAAAGCAGATAAAATTAGTTTTAGAGATATTGAGCGAAAGGAGGTTGTTTTTAAGCCAACTGGCAATTTGTGTCAAGCCCTGCTCAGCACGTGTTCTGACCTCATCCCAAGAATCACCCGAAAATATAATTGCTGTATCATCCGCATACGAGAAGACGTGAGCTTCAGGTATGTGGATATTACACAAATCATTTATATAGGTGAGAAAAAGGGTAGGGCCTAGAACACTGCCTTGCGGTACCCCATAGGAGATATCAGCCTCATCACTGATATACTCACCTATTTTAACTTTTTGCTTCCTATCCATTAGGTAGCTCTGAAATAAATCAAGACAGGTACCTCTGATCCCAATTCTCTCTAATTTTTGTACAAGGATGGGTAAAGAGACAGTGTCGAAAGCTTTTTTGAGATCTAAAAATACTCCTAAACATTTTTTACGCTTATCTAAATATTCTACAACCAGAGAACTCAATGCACCTATTGCATCCTCAGTCGACTTACCCTGTCTGAATCCAAATTGTGAGGGAGATAGTATATTAAATTTATTTAGGTAATTAAGAAGTCGTGAGTTAAGCAATTTTTCTAAGATTTTCGAGATTGCCGGGAGAACTGAAATAGGTCGGTAATTGCTGACGTCGTCTCTATCCCCACCCTTGTAGACTGGCGTTATGATTGATCGTTTGAAGGCGGTCGGAAAAATGCCTTTCTCAAAACACAGGTTGGTAAGGTGTACAATAATGGGGACTAACTCGTCTTTAGCAAGTTACAGGAAACGCGTGTCGATGTTATCCCAACCAGGTGCACTAGCACTTTTTAATCCCATGAGAACTCTATTCACTTCCTCAGAGTCAGTTGGAAGCAGAACAAATGTGTTTGATTGTTGAGGAATATTCTTTAAGAGTGCATCTGTGGTCGGTGAGGCTCTAGAGTTTTTAAATGTTGCTGCTAGATCTTTGCCAACATTGGCAAAATATGTGTTTACAAAATTGGCGGAGTCAGTTGGGTTAGATTTTACATTTAGAAGATCAGTGTTTACATTATAAGCTTTATTTGTATAGGTAATATTTTTTATATTTTTCCATAGTTTTTTATTACTATGAGCTGATTTAGCGAGCAATTCTCTATCATATTTTCTTTTAATTTTTTTAATCAAACTGTTGCAGAAATTCCTATATCTTCGGTAAGTTATTTTATTTATTTCATTTTGAGGATCTTTTTTATATTTTATTTGTAATTTATTCCGGTTTCTTATGCAGCGTAAAATACCTTCAGTGATCCAGGGTTTCAACATGGTTTTACTATTTGGGATTGAAGTTATGGTAGTATTATCCTTAATCGTGTCAGTTATCTCTTTGATCAAGCGGTAGGTGACTATATTTGGATCGTCACAGTAAAGTAATTCGGATAAGTGTTTTTGTTGGAGTTGTTTTAGAGCGGTTTCAAAATCAATTGTTGTTCTAGTTTTATTTTTTACGTTACGGCAATTTTTAATTTTAGATATTACAAGGAGGATAGAAAAATGATCAGTGGTCGAAGACGAAAGAACAGCAATGGAGGCTTTAAATTTTTTTGTATTCATTTTAATCATAAAATGATCCAGACAACTGCTCTCTCTAGTAGGCAAGGTGTGGCCGGGTAATATTTCCAATGCTGATAGCATACTTAGGTAATTTATTCTATTTTGATACTCATAAGAACGCTCTTCTTCCTTAGGAGCAATGTTAATATTTATATCTCCTGTGATCACAATGCTGTCCGAAGCATTCAGTGTTTCTATATGTTTACATAAGGAGTCTATAAAAGGTGAGGCATTGGTGTTAGAGGGAGACCTGTAAATACCTAGAACAATATTACCCAGGATATCCAGTTGCAGACAGGACGCGTGGGATAGCTTAATTTCCTTGATACTATGTTTAAGACTATTTTTAACGTACATGACCACCCCATCATTTTGGTTTAGATGACGGGTAGTAGAATAGGAACAGTAATCATTTAATTGTGGTAAAGGTTTGTATAAATCAAGTCTGCATTCTGTAAACACTATAATATCTGTATTAAATGTTAGACTAGATAAGGTTAGTAAGAAGTCATCAAAATTACCGTAAATACTTCTTATATTTTGCGAAATTATAGTTAGATCATTTCTGCAGATTGGAATATGTTTATTAACATCATTGCTGTCACACTGGATAGAGAAAGCAATGTCGATATTATCTATTTCTTTAATTGTATCCAAAGTAGAATTATCCATTATAAATTAATATTATTGATAATGCTGTGGTAGTAATTTCAATGTTTGTTTCAAATAATATTCTATAGATTATTATAATTTCAATAATAGTTTGAGTGTATTGTACTGTGAAGGAGACAGGTATGTTGTGCCTTGTGTTTTTAGTTGTGTGAGTATGTGTGGATATGTATTTGTGTAGGTATATAATTTGTGTGTGTGTGTAAGGTAGTGTGGTAGAAATAATAAAGTATGCAAACAGACCATAGTACTGTGGTATTTGGTTAAGGAAAGAAAATTGAATTATTCTAAATGAAGCTAGTCAGCGCTGGAGAAGAAGTTGGTGTACCTGCTCCTCGTTCCTTATCATAATTATAGGCGACTGTTCATTTCTGCGCACGTAGACCTTCCCATAAGCTGTCCAGCAAAACTTGTAGTTGTTCGATTTGGCTAGATCTCGAGCTAGGTAATGCAAGCGAGCACTCTTTGCCGTTAGATGCTCGGAGAGGAAAATAGGTACTTCTTCATTCGTTTTAAATCCCAGATGCTTAGTGCGCAGTTTCGATTCATGTTTTATATTAAAAGCTTTAGCCATCTTAAGGAAGTCGGTTTTCAATAAAGCGGAATTTGTCTCTACGATGATGGGGGTGTTTTTTTGTTCTGGCTTCTTACTACGAACTCTGTATATGTCCCTTATATTGGCCGCAGCAATCTTACAGTTGATTTTTTCGGAGAGACAAACCACCATCTCTATAAGGTCGTTTTTAGTTTCATTATCCAGTCTTGGTACATTCTTAATTTCAAAATCAGCCTTTCGGCTTGCAATTTGTCCCTCTTCTATTTTATTCTCCAGTAGGAAGATATATTCTTTATCTATCCTCACTTGGTTTTCCAAATCGCATATTTTCTTTCTTAACTCCTCGTTCTGGGCCGTGAGAAACGAAACGGAACTCTCAATATTTTGGTTTGATTCCTGGATTGTTTTTAGGGTGGTATTTAGTTCTGCAAGTTGTCGACTTTGCATTGTCGTGAGATACGATACCATTTTTCTCATCTCATCTTTAAAACTATTAAGTTGATCCCCGACGGAGGGAGGCAATTTCTTTGATCTTGAGGTTACATAGTCCTGAGTCGGTGAGGTACCATCCTCCGAAAGGCAAATTGACATCTCCGGGTCAGAGGCGTATTTGTTAAGAGTGCTGTTCATTGTTTGAAGTTACTAGGTAAGTATAAGTTGAGAGAAGTGCGAGTATAGCCGGTCAGTGAGCTTAGCGTTTTTTATTTTTTATAATTCGGGTGCAGATATGAAGCAGCGCAGTGTTGATAGGTGCAGTAGGAATTGTCGTTATCAGTGGGATGAACGGCGCGCTCCAATGACAGTCGGGTAAGCAAGTAGGCGTGTCGCCGCACAGCCAATAGCGACGCAGCAATCGCAGACAATGCGCTAGCGCAGTGATGGCGGACTTGATCGTCAAGGATGGCGGCTTCTTCTCAAAGATGGCGGATACCGTCGTCGTCGCAAAGATGGCAGCAGGAATAAGGAGTGGAGGTAATGACTCACGCTAGTTTGCGCCGCCGAAGTACCAGGGTCGCAGATACTCGTATTACAGGATGTTAGCAGAGTACGCTTGGTGGGTCTTCTCGACTTTATGCACTCCTATTTTTTTAAGCGGATTTAATTTTGCGAATTGTTTTTAAATTTTAAATAAAATACAAAGCGCGGACCAGTAAGCACAACTACACCGTTCGGCGGTCCGGGGGGAAGAGGTACTGAAGGAGACTCAATTCTTGATCTATACTTAAGTATTGATTGTATTTTTCTCTCGCTATCATAACGACAAAGACGACTGCTAGTTAAGTATAGATCAGAGTCTGAGTCGCGTTCTGTAATACGGACCTAACTTTCTTTTTACTGGCAACTGTCACCTCTCTCGCAAAAATAATTTGGAATGATTCCGTTGTTTTATTAACCCTGCCGGTCTACATAGATTTTGATCATATAATATGAAGCCGAAAGGTAGTATTAAAAAAATTGGAAGCAATACTTCAAAAACTGAATCCTGATACTATATAGAACCACTATCATTTACCCAGAGTAGCCCAAACCGTCAATAACCCAAAGAGACTGACCACTTGCAGTCCGATTGAAGTGTGTCCTGAATACAATTCTATTTATAGGCTTTGAAGATGCCTTTTATACTGATCTGGGTTCACGGTTTAATAAATGAGGAAGTGCATCGGGTAGCTATTTGGGTCAGAAGACGATAAAATGATTCAATTATGAATGATCAAGCATTTCTGGATCAGACCTTGGAGTCGTGAATAATTAAGTAATTGAAAAAACCTGAAGATGTTGCCAGCGAAACCGGTCGTATTTTTATATTTATAATAAATAGTGAACCGTTTTCTTTGGAGAGTATTCTATCAAAGGAAACATTTCAATATTTCAAAAGATGATTATGACAGTATCTAAAGTTTTAAAAAAATACAATACTCCTTATTTGCACAACAGACAAACATAAAAATACAATAATATTACTCTAAAATTAAAAAAATGTATCACCCCCGACAAAAGATTGCTTGAAAAATTTTAACGGTTGAACCAATTTTTATTAAATAAAGCTAAGAACCATCTCGATCACGTCAGCTTTCAAACAAAAAAACTGCATCGAAATTAGGTCATGTTTAAGAGGTACGATACCACAGACAGACACAGAAACACATGTTAAAAACAACAATACAAACGAACAATCTATGTTATAATAACACCGATCGATAGAGTCCTAGAGGTTTTCTCTCGGATCTAGGTAACTTTGAGTGTGTGACTTATCTTTGGCAGTATCTATCTAAAACATCTTGAGAAATTATTCCTATGAACTTTTAGATCCGTATTACGCGACTCAGGCCTGTATTAGAGAAGGAGACTCATCTATACTTAAGTATCACCATCAAAATGACAAAGACGACTGCTACATAAATATATCAGTTTTGAGTCTTCTTCTGTAATACGGACCTCTGACTCTAATCTACACTTAGTAGCAGTCAGGGAAAAAGACGATCAATACTTTAGTAAAGCTTATTACTTGAGTCTCCTTCTGTAATCTGTAATATGGGTCTTAGTTTCAAATACAATACTACCCCTAAACAAGTAACCTATCCCCAACCACCTGAAGTGTACCAGTGTCAGTGCCCTAATGACGTCGCACCTGATGCGGTCACTGACTCCGGGAGCATCCTCGCGTGCCGATCGTGCCGAGGTTATTTTAGGGCACTTGTAAACACTACACGGATTACAGCAAGGTAAGGCTCATGAGATATTGCATCTAGACTTATTTCAGATTAAGTTAAAATTAAAAAATTAGAAAATTTGTAATGCAATTCAAAAGAGCACCCTCGGAGTTTCTTGCCTATTCTTCTCTTGAGAAGACTGCTCCTTTGCGAATAGGCGTAGAGTCAAAAAAACGAATGTGTATTGTATGAATTTAAATCCTCTAATGTATGTTTGTATGTATTGAATGCAATCTTGACTTATTTTAAGTGCCATCCTGAATGTCCTACAAAATAAAGATTTTTTCTATTTCTATTTCTGTGAGTGTCTCAATGACGTCACGCACCTGATGCGGCCACTGACCCCGGGAGCATCCTCGCGTGCCGATCGTGCCGGGGTAATTTTAGGGTAGTTGTAAACACTGCACGGATTACGGCAAGGTAAGGCTTGTGGAGATATCGCATCGAATTGGAAATTTTGGGTGACTTCAGCGAAAATTGTAGAAAGTTCATTTTTTTATTATAAGATGGGTTAACTCTTGACCTCAATCTTGACCTAGGTCATAGATGAGGTGCCTATTAAGGCACTGGTACTCCCACGCATCGACGGAACACAGCAAGCTGTTTGGCGTCGGACGGTAGGAGGGTGGTCGCGAACCAGACGGCCCTTTACAGAGCCTACCACACCGCATAAGACCATAAGACGCCACCTCAGATTCAGAACAAATTGAGGTGTCGTTGCCTGAGGTGGATTAATAGGAAGCAGGTCTCATTTGTGTTTCCTTAGTCGCCTCTTACGACACCCACGGAAAGAGATGAAGTGGTGTTATTCTCATCCGATCATTAAAGTTGAAGCTTCTTTAAATGTATATTTAAAATAGCATTCATTTAGAAGACGTTTCTGCAAGATCACTTAACTGATCAACTTTAAACATGGGACATCATAGGCCGTAATATTGATAAAAATAAAATGTTGCCTCTACGTACAACTTAAAAAAAACTCCGATCAGGACTGCCCACAGTAAATCGTCATCTTAATTGAGCTCAAAATTCTGCTACAGATAATTAAATAAGTTGCTTCACCGATGATCACACTAATATCTGCTAGATAGCCTACTTAATGAAAACATTTTCATTGACAATTAGTATTACAAGCTATTGTATTGTCTTTGCGTTCATTATTTAGAATTCCTTGCAAGAGCAATATAAACATGGTCTTTAATTGTTATTGTAGCACTAACTATAGTTCATTGCACTTTTACCTTTGCACAAATTCTCTACATATCTACAAATTCTTTAAAAATTCTGATTTTTCCGTTTTTTTTACTCGATTGGGATAAGATTTTTAGTAAAATTGATTGTAGAAGATATCAGTAACCCAAATCATGGGAAAGCAAACCCGGAAGATAAAACAAGACCAGTAAATACAATATAATTTATTGCAAAGTTAAAAACAATGATTTGTAAGCCACAAATGACATACAAGAAAGACAACACAATAGGTATAGCTTATACTTTTCTGCCAAACACAATATGACTACTTTTTCTCCTAAATAAAGTTTTATTGATCCATTCAAATAAAAGAAATAAGGGCTTTTAAATTTTGAATGCTGCTACAACTGAAGAACTCTTCCCAATACAAAAGAAAATGCTATGATCGCTACGTTTGGCAGGCGGGATGGCGGCGCAGTAGTTTAAACCTTCGCGTGCTTTTTGAACACTTGGTGTACGAGATTTGTATCGCACGCGGCGTAAACAAGCACGCGACGGGAAAATAGATATACACCTGTGACTGCCTTTTGAAATTGGTGAACGGAGATCATCATAATCATTGGCCTTGGAAGTCTTTAGCATACTATTTAGGCGTCAATTCATCATCACCACGACATGGCCAATCAATTGACAATTAAATGTGATCTCAGGGTTAAAGACTTTAGCAATCAGAAAGTCAGCACCCGATGATAAGGAAAGGCCTTTCTTCTGGGAAACGCAGATATTTATTGGTACTTAAATTGGCAATACTGATCCCGTTTATGTTGGCAATTACTTTGGCAACATTGAACTTACGCCTGAACTGTTATCATCAGCTGATATTGTGCGAGGACATGTGGAGATAAAGTTTTTGAAGGATTTTATGAACGATGGTCTGAATAAGATGCATCTGTGTTATAAAAGTAAGATAGTATTAAAGAAAGAAATAGAAAACAATAGTTTTACGAAATTCATTATATACATACATACACACGCTTACGCCTGTAATCCCTAACGGGGTAGGCAGAGCATCAGTGGTTCTAGAAAACAAACTGAATGCCACGTTTGACACAAATAACGAGGGTTATTAGATGGAACATTTTGTGTAATGGTGAGAGGTGGTCAGCCTTTCGCCCATGATACAGCAAGACCCTCACGTCCCACTTACTGACTTTTACAGTATGCCTGGTAAGCGTAGGCAGCTGGCACATTCTAAGTTTTTCTTTCACTCCCAGTCCAGCGTGGAAAGAATTCATTTTATCTGACGGCAAATAGGTATACAAATTTTTGTAAATTGTATAGAAGGAAATGAGTCTGGGTTGGTCCCACAGAGGCAAACAAAGAAACATTTTTCATCGAAAACTTAAATCTGACATCACCTAAACAAATATGTTTTGACTCTAAGGTCCGTATTACAAAACGCGACTTGAGACTCTGATCTATACTTAATTGGCAGTCATCAATAGTATTTTGATAGTTAGAGAAAGAGACAATCAAAACTTAAGTATAGAGCAAGGCTTCCGTGGCGAACCCGTTTAACAATGGTACAGCTGACCTCATGCTTTTCATGCCCTACCACCTGCACCTGGGAGGATAAAATTGGCAAAGTTTTGGGCCAAAAAAATTGATTTTGCCATCGGCACGATAGAAGAAGAAGATCGCTTTAGCTTTTTTGTCCATTGACAAAACCTTTAAGTTCAATGATTCTATATTCCAATGGATGAAACATTTCCCAGAAAGCAGAACAACCTATCTGAATGAATTTATTCCCATAACATATTTACTAACAACAACCATTAAATTACCTGTTAATATTATTACCAAGTCTCATAACGTCTCAAAGCTAAGCATCAAATGGCATGTGGATTCTCGTTCACAGATTCAGAAAAACCCGATGACGCAATGTTGAAATCTGATCGAGTACAAAACCTAGCTCAAGCCAAGTCGAACGATTGTTATAAAATTAGCATCATCGACGCTGCAGTTTCGAACGACATCGATGGACTAATTTGGGGAGGTGATTCACAGAATGGAGTGTAAAGAACTATTCATACTCGATTCTTCACATTTAGAAAGGCTTTGAATATTTTACAGATGAATGATTTAAAGATTGATTAAGCTTCTGCTCTGCTACCATCGATGCTAGTTTAACGAATGATGAACGTATGGAATCTACATTGCTGTGTTTGGTTCATATAGTTAATCAAGATTTCTTTATAATCGCTTAGGTAGGCCCCTGCACTTTCATAAACAGGACATCCGTTGGTTGTTAAATTAATTTACCCAGTTGGTTTTTAAATTAATTTACCCATCAAACCCTGAATAACTTATTTAATGTAGAAATGAGACAGTTTCAGAAATAAGACAAGCGAACTGAAATCAAAGATTTAAAATATATAATTATTTTCAAACCTTAAGAAGATTTAAAATGTACTAAAACCTAAAGTACAGATAAATTAAAAAAAAAATAACAGGTAAATTCTTAAAATCAGAAGAATAAATATGACCTCGGTGGACGATGATAAATTGAAAACGGTACTTAACCTAAACAAAATTTAAAAACTAAAAATGCTGACAATGACGACACAAATCAATCATCACATTCATTGTGCGGTTTGAAAACTCTGACATCAGGGTTAGTCAAGTTCGCCACACACTTGACTATACCTACTTGATAAGAAGACGAAGAATAAAAATAAACACGTAACAGAAAATCTATTAAAACAACAAACAAAACTTTCATATTCAACGCCGATCCTACAAACAGATCCTTATTCTGCGACTTCCCGTCTCACGCACTCCTGCGCATGTCAATCGACGAGTCAAGGATCGCGGTACCGGTGCAATTGCGCAGACGTGGCCTGGCGTATAAATACAGACTCTGATCGGAAGATCAGGAGATTTTTAATTGGACTTGGTGCTATTGTGGTAACATGTGGTGACGGCAAATTAGATACAACTATATCTTTTCGTCCGGGACTTCGTTCCCGTGGGAGTTTTTTCGTCAATTTTATAATGTTTTAATAGGTATTCTGCTATTCGGGACAAAGAAAAATACAACAAATCAAAAACCATGCAATCGTTCTCGAATTATAAGTGTTCGAACAAACCCAACTTTGTTTTATATGAAGATTTGACACAACCCCAATTCTCAACCAGTTTGTAAGTGGGGATAATAGAATCTACGTGCTATCAACCACCAGAGATTGATGATGGGCAGTAGCATTGTAGGAAAACAGCTCTGATATGGCTAACGTGACGACTATAAACATATTGCACAGCCGCGAGACTTTTATGGGTCAATAAAGAAAATGCTATTGTGCCAAAGTTTTTATTTTTTAAAGAAATGTATAGTATAAGATCTAACTGATAATGCAGCCTTTTTTTGAACCATTTTAAATGAACTGTATATGTGGTAAATATCTAGTACAAAAACACCGGATAAATTGAAAAGAGAAATACAAAGGAGTCGATCTACGAGATGCTGATACAATAAGTGATAAACCTTCTTTACTTATTGTTGACAATAAATTGCAAGAATACGGTCACTGACTTTATGATAAACACTAATATTACTATTGTTTATCTACTCATATCTATTGTAATTTATAAGAACGACTGCAGTGTTGCTATCCTTACTATGTAGTCAGCATTAGTTTTGGTTTTATCAACACATTGTTTATTAGTATAAACACATTATCATCCAATACAATGGTAGAGTGGTTTTCACTTTTATTTTACAGTTTACAATTTGTTAAAGCTTCAAAAAAGGTAAGACTTAGGGAAACTGAAATATTGTAGGCAACGAAAGAACAGCACAGCTAAATACATACATACATACGCTCAAGCCTATATTCCTTATTGAGGTGTGGTGATCGGTTGAGAATAACACCACCCTATCTCTTTCCGTGGGTGTCGTAAGAGGCGACTAAGGAAACACAAATGAGACCTGCCTCCTAGTAATCCATCCCAGGCAACGACACTTCATTTTTTTCTGAATCTGAGGTGGCGTCCTATGGTCTCATGCGGTGTGGTAGGCTCTGTAAAGGGCCGTCTGGTTCGCGACCACCCTCCTACCGAAGTCCGACGCCAAACAGCTTGCTGTGTTCCGTCGGTGCGTGGGAGTACCAGTGCCTTTATAGGCATTTTTTGGATTAACTCGCTCCATCGTCGACCTCATCTTTGACCTTTATGGTCAAGATTGAGGTCAAGAGTTACCCCATCTTATGATAAATAAAAAAAAAGGTAGGTGGGGCATCAATGGTTTTAAAACCACTTGATGCCACGTTTGACATACATTCAGAGGGTCATAAGATAAAATATGATGTAAGTGGTGAGAGGTTGTCAGCCTTTCCCTTACAATATAGCAAAACCCTCGCGTCCCACTCACTGACTTTTACAGTATGCCTTGGAAGAGTAGGCAGCTGGCACATTCTATGTTTTTCTTTTACTCCCAGTCCAGCCTCGAAGTTCACATATAATCCAACAGCACAGATTATCCGTATCATTGTCTTTAGCTTTAAAGTCACCATTGTCACAGCCAGCCACTGATCAATTGCAAAAGTTGTTGATATAAAACAATATTAGTAAGAAATCGCTAGTATTTGGTCCCTATTTCAAAAAACTACTCTAGCAAAAATCCTTCTCAAACGAAATAAAGGAGTGGAGGTACCTAAATTAAAATAGAAAATTCGACAGATGTTAAAAACTCAACCTAGATAAAATCGAGGGCGCGTCTATCAAATACTACGTTAATCTGTTATAGAATATGACCATTGGAATGTGGAATAAAATACGATGAAAGATTAATGATATTGGAAACGGTGTCTTCAATTTCTTATAGGATATTCATGTCATTAGTGATTGGTAAATAATACAACGTTAAGAAACACCCTTGAACGTACATAGAAAAATAAATATATTCGAAAAAGATAGAAAAAAAATATAGTACTCATACGACACTTCTTGAACTGCTCTATACATACATACGAGTATACAACTATACAAATACATGCTGCAATTAAAGCAAGATGCTCTAGATCAGTGGTTTTAACCAGTGGTCCGCGGACCACTGGTAGTCCCTGGAAACACTTGAAGTAATCCGCGAAGCCATACAACAAAAATTGTATAAAATGTGACGAGTAAACACAATCACTGAAATCGACTGGATGCTGAAGCCTTTCATTGTTCGACTTTTATAAGTTAGTAAGTAGGTAAAGAGAAATACAATTTTCATAACAAAATTAAAACATTGTTGAATATGAACAACAGTGCATGTAGGTATAACTGTATAGAACAACCCTTTAATTATTTTTACCTCCCAAATAGTTGATGGTCCGTGATAAAACAGAAATTGTAAAATGGTCCCCCATTACTGAAAGGTTAAGAACAACTGCTCTAGATGATGACTGTTGTTCCACATAAAATGAAAACGATACAGAGTCCAAAGTGCCCGCTAACTTATACTCAGTAACAGATACCGCAACAATATGCCCTTGGTTTTATTTGCTCGTGATCAATTAATCCTTTCTCAGGCCCACCTACAAGTAATTACTTAGAAAGAATGTGCCATTCACATTACTGTCCATTCATGTGCTCCTAGTCATCCAACTTCATTTATAAAACAGCTTTCAATAGTAGTATTGTCTGCGTTGGTATCTGTTCTGAATACTTGTTAAACAAAATATGAGTTTATTGTTTTGTATAATTTATCTACAATGTAATTTATTTCAGGAAGAATATCAGCAAACAGTTAAACATCATCCCTGTGAACAAATTCCTAAGGTCCGTATTACAAAACGCAACTCAGACTCTGATCTATGCCTAAGTAGCAGTCGTCTTTGTTATTTTGATAGGGAGAGTAAAAGACAATCAATACTTAAGTATTGATCAAGACTTGAGGCTCCTTCTGTAATACGGACCTTGGTTTGCCAAATACAAATCTTTTTAAGACTATTTATATAAACCAATAAAATTAACAAAAAAATTATAGCACCAGAAGAGGTCACCATAGGCAATGGTATTTAGACAAAATTAGTAACGAGCACTCACGACAAGAACTGCGAAATGAATGTATACTTATAATATGTAGAGCTTGCGAAAGAGATTTGCTAACAATTGTCGTACCTGTTAAGAATCTGTAATCTCTGCTTACTCTATCACTTTCGCATATAAAGCTAATATTAGGTATATTAGCTTTCTTGGACATCGACGACGATTCAAATGACAGACATTTCATACGTCTAAACATAGAAAAGTGTGTCTGTAAGTCCATCCCATCCGTCTAGCGCGACACGACATTCCTAAGCCGGTCAATGGGCCGACAGACAGGTCTGTTTGTTTGTTTTCGTTCTATTAGATCTTTCAAAGGCCTCTGGTAATGTATTTAATCATCCTTACTAATATTATAAACACGAAAGTTTGTATGTATGGATGTATCGATGTCAGAATGTTTGTTCCTCTTTCACGCTCAAACGGCTCGACCAATTTTGATATGGGGGTAGCTGACAGTAACACATAGGCTACATGATTTTCCCAAATTCCCGCAAGAACGAAAACCCGGGTGGAAAGCTAGTATTAGTATAGAGATAAGTGTGCTTGGTTGTTTATTGTTGTCTTTAAACCTCAGACTTTTAATTTCTGTTGTTTTCCTGGTCTTCTCGTTTTGTACTTCATAGAATACATTAAATCTTAGGTAAAACATAGGTTGTTAGATTAAACTTTAAATAATTCTATTTTTAGAAGGTTGCTTAAATTAAAAATAAAAGACTTACGTTGTTTAACTATTCACTGGTTGACGTGATTTTATATATTTCCCACATAAAATTCCCTATCAGAATACAAGCGGAACGTCGCAAAATCTCGTCTTGTGTCTTACACTATTTGGAATTTTCTGTTATAATCTTAAATTACAAGTATTTATTTAAATTAAACGTATAAAATATTAAATATAGTTACAGACACATGTCAACAAATGTTTACAGGCGCGATGTAGCATTCAGATCGTTTCAGAGGCAGTTCGGGAGTCATTTCACGAGTTATCGCCCATAACGTTGGTTTTATATCGACGCCGGCGCACGTACGCTGACTCTTTAGAGGGCATCAAATAATTTTAGATTTGCAACGTTGGTGAGGAAAAAAATCCCGCAGCTAAAGACTGCAGAATACAGTGGAAGTGATTTTTACGTCTTTGTTTTGACAAACTATTTTCCTTATTGTAATGACATATTCTAACTAATAAACGATTAAGGCCCGTGTTCACCAAAAATATAACCAACGGTTAAACCGCGGTTAGAAGCTAACCAGACAAAATGTCAAAAAAAATGTATGAAAGTGACTTTGTCAAACCTCTGGTTAGCTGCTAATCGTTGGTTAAATATTTGGTGAACACTGGCTTAATTGATTGTTTGAAACGATTAGAACGCTTAGCAAAAATGTCATGAACTGTAGAAAAAGCAAAATTGATATACTCTGACACCAGGGTTAGTCAAGTTTGCCACACACTTGACTACACTTACACGATAAGAAGAAGAAAATTAAGTTGTATCAAGTAGCAACCAAGTAAAACCAAGACAGAGGCCATTGTGCGGTTTAAAAACTCTGACACCAGGATCAGCCAAGTTCGCCACATACTTGACTATACGCCTACATGATTAGAAAAAGAACAAAGATCTCAGCTAAGCTATGCCTAACAATAAAAGTAGGAAAAAAAAAGTGTTCCATTTAAGAATTTACTGAAGTATTGAAAAATGTGGGATTTAGTGTACAGTGTCTCTAAATGTAGAAACCAATTAGACCAAAACTAGACGACGAAATAGACGAATTAGACGAAATGGACATCATGTATAGAATAATACAAAACAAAGCACTATTTACAGAAAAACTATCATCAATAAATTCATCAATGGAAAACATAACAATTTATATTTACAAGTAATCAGATCGGCATTAGAACGTCATCAGACTGTGAACTGCCTTGTGAGAATAAGTGTGGGAAATCCAAATAAAAAATCTCAGAGCTGAAATTCACGAATCTCTTGACCAAAGGACACACAGAGCTACAGAGTTATTCAGATATTAAGTCAATTAAAATTAGAAATAAAGAAAATATGATTGAGCCACAGAATATATAATAGTACCTTACGGTATTGAGCTAAAAAGAGCGACCCTCGGAGTTTCTTGCATATTCTTCTCCTGACTGCAACTTTGCGAATAGGCGCCAAGTTAAAAATACTAATGTAATTCACTATTTTGAGGTAATATAAGAAACATTCTATGTTCTATGAAATAAAGCTTTTATGACTTTGAGTTTGACTAAGAAAAACTATAATAAATGGGCTTAAATGTCGAAGGATATTAATAAATATGAACTCCGCAGATAACTGATTAATTCGTACCTGGTAGTGTTTGTTTAACTTATCTCATAAATTATTCAAAGTCCAATCAATAAGAAAAATTGTTAGAGATATTAAGTATAATTTTCCACGTTAAAAACGTATGAGTCACCGACTTCAATCCCAACAACAGTTCGCACAAAGTAGATATCTAGTTTTTTGCTAGTAGATATTTATTTAGATGATGTTCTAGTTTGTAGTATATTTTGTTTTTGTTGATTTTTTTTAAAAGCGCTGAATCATTTTCGATAAAATTTATATGGGACCTCTTCAGGAGTATACTCTTTCGAACAAATAAAGAATTTTGAAAATCGGACAACAGTTGCCGGAGTAATCGCGTAACAAATATACAAAAAAAAAAAAAAAATACAGTCGAATTGAGAACCTCCTCCTTTTTTGAAGTCGGTTGAAAACAAAGTTTTATTTTATGGATTAGTCATGCCATAAGACAGATTTACTGATAGTCGTATAAAGTATTGCGAACCATTCCGTCATTTGACGGAACCACTCCAAGAATCTTTATTTAGGCCCGTATCACAGGAGACTCAAGTTTTGGTCTATACTTAAATATTGATAATCTATTTCTCTCTCTATCAAAATGACAAAGACAACTACTATTTAAGTATAGATCAGTGTCTGAGTCGTGTTCTGTAATACGGACGTTAGATTACTTAATCCGGTGACAATGGCGGATAAAATTAGTCAATAGACTTTTAATTTAAAACTAGTACTTCGGGACATTTACTAGTTTAATGTCGTTTTCTAATGTTCATTTACCATCTAATGGAAAATTTGAATGGATTTTAAATACAAAGATCGATTGAACAACAGGAAAAGCCGTGAACTAAAATAATTTTACACACTGACAAGGAAACGCATTATAAAACTGAAAATCAATTTGTTTCTACATTAACGTCAATTTGCAGACTTGAAATTAAGAATCCAAAAATTATGACAAAGTCGTAAAGATTTCAGCCTTCGTATAAAATAATATTAAACTTTAAATCGTCTCCTAAAATCCGAAAACATTAATGTCAAACTGACGGTAATCAAAGATGAAGTTAATTTGTATTTTGTACGGAATAAATAAAATCTTGAATAACTCAGTCGTGACGGTAGCGTAAAAATTATATGAGGCAAGGTGCACACTGCACAAGGGAATCATTCACACAAGGTCAACGAACTTTTGACAAAAAAACGATTCTGCTTTCTTTGCGCAAGAAATAGTAGGTACCTCTCTTTATTTTTGGCCGACAAGTTACTGATTTCATATTTAGCGACAACTAGATTTTCAGTTCAGTATTAATACTTATTGGCAATAAATATAAACAAGAAAAGTGGAAGGAATTTAAATAATAGCCATTACGGCCGTCAAAAATTGGATGAACTCACCTCTGTTACCGCTGAATAGCCAAGAGTTGAACTCTGAACTTTTCTTCTTCATCACGGGCGTTGCCTCCACCACACTCGCCTGTCTGCTTCTCCCAGCTAAAGGAGTCTTGACGCTTTTCTTCTTGCCTTTTTTCAACGTCCCACTGTGAGATTTCCTCAAAGTATTCACTTTCACTGACTGACTCTTCCCTCTAGCTTTGCTTTTGGACCGAGAAGTCTGCCTGCTCAGCCTTCTTCTATGTTCAGAGAGCTTTGCAACCAGATGTTCTTCGTCAGAGTCAGTTTCAACCGGTGCTTGAATTTCTTTTACAGCAGCGTTACGTTTCTCTTCTTCCAAGAAATTTTTTGTGTAATTAAGAAGTTCGTCTGTACTGATTATTTTGCCAACAGCTTCTGCTACTGCTTCCACGGCTTTGAAAGACGTAGTAGGAGTCTTTTTTCGCCGCAGAAAGTTTAAAGCACTTACTGAGGAGCTTTTACTCGACTTTCTTTTAGGAGCTTCAGCCGTACTGCTCTTTCGACTGCTTGACACGCTTTTACTGTCTTCTTTTTTATTATTCCTT
The DNA here is from genome assembly GCA_949987775.1 of Aproaerema taeniolella. Lineage (NCBI taxonomy): Eukaryota > Metazoa > Arthropoda > Insecta > Lepidoptera > Gelechiidae > Aproaerema > Aproaerema taeniolella. Next base: position 14,673,370 of record OX465265.1, on the reverse strand, counting down.
GAAGATTGATCTAATTTGATTGACGAGCCATTGATGGAGTCTCTGTCTTCTTCGCTCCATAGACTCTCTTTGGACTTCTTTTTATCAGAATTTTTTTCTAGCTCTTTCTTAGTCGAATCAAACCATTCATCACCAAGAGTTTTGACAATTTCTAGAGGGTTCGATAGAGACATTGTTTTTCGATGCCCTTTCTTGTTTCTGAGCACAACACCATCCACTTCTTCATCAGTGACTGCTAGTTTGAGAGACTCTTTGCTCATGGTTGGCGTTTTGCTAAGTCTTGGTAAGGCGTCGTCACTCGCCGAGATGGCGTCGCTGTGACAATCAGCCGATTCGTAGAGCGATTCATCGCTTTCATCTCTCCTCTCTGTTAAAGTTTAAACATTGAGTAATTGAATAAAAAGTTTAATTTTCTAAGATTTCCTTGCCATTTACACACTTCTTGCGCTTGCCATTCCGAACAGATGATTGTTATTTACAAAAAATTAAAACAATGACCCGATTGAGAACAAAAAGCATTTCAATGATCGATACAACAATTATAAATGAGACAATGTCAAGATTAACTCGTGAGTCACACTTAGACTGCTGTGGTGATTGAATAAAAAAATGTTGTTTATTAGAAACTTGACTTATGCAATTAGAATAAAGTGCTGTAAAAAGCTAAGAAAAACATGTCATATCCCATTATTCACATTCGAAATTCATCTTTATTGTGATTAATGTATAGCTTGAATGTATAGTCGTTTCAGACATACGTGATATCATACCTTAGATAAGAAATTTAGTAACTTTACTAAGCACTTGCTATTGACCTATCATTAGCATACAATAACTTTAAAAATGCTGTTGAAACATACATTTTAATTTGCTAATACTTTCTACTTGTACATTTTGGAGATACTTTCTTGTTCTATGTTAATTTGTTCCCTTTTAGATTAAAAAAAATAGTCATCTGTATACTTCAGTTCAACTTTCATCCGAACACCTACTACCGACACAATAGTTTTTTAATGTGTAAAGCTTGTGGCCTTTTCTACTCTCTGTAAGGGAAAGTTTTCCACATTGAGTCTGCTAATGTTGGTTTTCTGAATCTTTAAACGTTATATTCAACTGCGTGAATAGGTTTCTTTCTTTGCAAATAAATATTTAAGATTAGAATCTGGTTAGCTGTTTTGTTTACTTCGCACATTTCTTATCTGAAATTAGGCGTCCAATTGTTCCATGAGCAAATCATTAATTCAGTGTGATTACAATTTCTAATGTTATTGTCTACTCAATGAAGCATTATCTATCTACTTAGCTTGTTCTAAGAAAGTCTATGCTTTCCTCTATTTCTTTATTCTTTAACTTTGAAATAAAGCCTTTTTTGGCAAGTTTCTATTTAACGTGTTACCTTTAGACATATTTTAAAACCAAACCAATGAGCCCATTAAAAACATAATCTCTTGTACTAACTTACATGATTTAAGTAACCTCATTAAGATTATTATCACTATCTAGTTTCATAACAGACACTGTAAATCCTGTGAGCTGAGTTACAGATATCATATTACACATTACTATATGGACGCGAACTATAGGTTCATAATTATTTTATTTTATTTTATTCAGGAGAACAAACAGCAATACTATATGTAAATACTTACACTATCTAAATAACAAAAACTACACCCGTAAAAAAAATACAAAAGTATTATGTTGTAGCTCTATTTGTCTGATGATTTTTTTCTTAAACAATACAATGCCGTGGCATCAACCTAATACTTAGTTCATATTTTTTATTTTTGTAGTTTGATAACAATCTTTAATTTAAAAGCATCTAACTCATCAGTTTTTAACCTTTAATACTCGTTTTACTAGATATCTTTGTTCTTCCTGCCGGTCTTTCCGTCCACCTCATTGTACTAGTTTTATCTTTGCTGTTGGGTGTAAATATTTGTCTGGGAAGCTGTGTCTCGTAATCTGTTGTCTAGATTAGAGAATGTGGGGCAGCCATTGACATTAGTTGTGCAATGTCAGGTGCACCTCGTTTAACGTGCTTTTACTGCAATACTAAATTAAAATGTATGTTCCTTGATCTGATTTTTGCCAGAAAATAGTTATTATTCTGCTGGTTTGAGTGTTTTGATAGACTGTCTTAACTATTAGATCTATATCTCTTGTTGTGTATTATTTTGTATTTCATAACTGTGTTTAAATAAAAATTGTATCTCTCAATCTATCTTTCTTTTATTTTTGCTAACTTGACTATGAACTTGGCAAATAATATAAGAAACCACTGAGACTTGTAATTTTTTATTTAACAAGTAAGCATATTGACAAAATCGATCACTTTAAGAATGTATCGAATTTACAAGCAAAGAACTATAAAAGGCATCAATGATCTAGTCACCATATTGTAGGTTCCTTGCCCCAAATTAGGTATTTAAGCACAATCTAATTAATACCTTATCACAAGCACAGAAGAAACTGAGGTGGACACCTAATTTAACCCACACAATCACGTGCTTGTGCTCCAAAAGCTCTCATTAAAACCGTTGTTCGGTTAGAATTTAAACGTTCAGTTTCGTTGTCCAAACCGGTTTGGCATGAGTCACTCGCCACCGGCATGCGAGGGATCTCCTCAATGGATTTCGAACAAAAAAACCACCACCATTCGATGTAGACGGCGATCTGCGATTTACTTTTCAAGGTCTGCTTTGGCAATATCTTTATTACTTTTTTGTGAATGATATTGTTGGGCATAGGTATGCGGCTATGCGGTAAGCCTATCATTGATTTTCATTCGTAACTTTGCCTATTTTTTGTACTTTGCTCACCAGTAAAGCACCCTTTTCAAAAAAAAAAGTTTATATTCATAAATAGTGTTGCCAAGTCTCAAGCTTCTAATACCTTTATTTTTTTATCTAAAAAGCCTAATCTGCAAATCCTATATCTTAGACCAATGTTTTCTTTTGCCAAATCATGGCATGGTAGAATTTCCATTAACGTCCTTGGTCCTTGATGGGTGATGTTAATATCAGAATCTATGGTAATTAAAACCATAAACTTCATTTTTAGTTAATGCTCTACGAATTTTCATTACTGAGCCTTTTTATCGAGCTTCAAAAGAGATTTTATAAAGCACATTTTTGCGTGCCAATTAATCATTGGCAATAACGGCCTCTATTTTCTTAGTAAATCCATTCAGTATCCGTAACTATTTAACCACAGTTTTCACCAGACTAAATACTATTCATTCTCTATCAGTTACCTACATTTTCCATTCTCACACAATACTAGACAAGCTTGTGTTTTCTCTCGATATTAATAAAAAAACTTCTTCATTACACATAACTCATACCTCACCCAGATACATTATGACGTTAGAATAAAGTACAGACAAAAGCAGACTGGAAAAATTCAACCTTATTCCAATGCAATAGTAGTGAAACTGTCAAGCTTGATATTCTTTTGACTGTACAAAATCTGCGCATTCGCCTCGTGTTTATATATGAGAGCCGTTGGAAACGGTTTATTACATTGAAAACTAGTAATCACATATCTTCTTCAAATAAATAATTTATTTTGATGATTTTCTTGTCTACTGTTTTATGTTGCTTCATTTCGTTTGACGTGATGATATTTTTTTTTGTTTTCTCTACGTGCTTCTTTTTATCTAGCCTCTCCTATAATACATATTTCACACCAAGCACAATTGGCTAAAAGAGATCTGTTTTGTTAAGTTTCGTTCCTGCACTTTACTACTATTAGTATTATTTATATCTCTTTCTTCAAGCGATTTATCTGCTTTCTCAATCGGCGTACGCTTTGATGCTTTTTTTGTTTTTTTTAGTAAAAGAACAGGAGTTCTAATTGTAAAATAACATTTGTTTGTTCGTTTTTTTTATTTTAGAAATAGTTCAAATCTTAATTACCGCTTAGTTTAAAAACTCAATTAAGTATATTACTCCGGACATATTTTTCAAAATTAGAACTCGAGTTAAAATAACATTCAAAAACCAACAGAAATCGAAATTAAATAAAATGGCCTTCAATTCTTTACAAGCAAATCTATTCATAACTTACTGAATAATCAATCGATAGACAGACAGCTTTTATAATATACTGTCTACCAAATATATAGGCCAAGGTTAAACCTATACAGCAGACTGCTAAACACATTAGTAAAATAGAATAAATTTACACTGACAAGTAATGGAGTTGACGGAAATTGATAATGCGAATTTATTGTATGCTTTAGCCGTTCCGAAACAATTTTTGAAGATTTTGGGACATTAATAAATTGTAGATAATTGAAAGAAGAAATAAATTTCTTTTTAAATCTTGATCTCAAATTAATACTAACGTATCCTTTGCATATTCAGTTGCTGAAATTGCATAACCTATCTTATGTGTGCCTGTATTTAGTACGGATTATATTGGCGCAACGATAGTGGTGTAAATGGCATGGAAATAATTTTGAATCATCTTCAAACTTGAGTTCACAAATACATCGCTGTTTTATTACTAACAATCATCATTTTAACAGTGGACACACAGCAATGTATCTCTGTCTCCAGATTTTAAAACATGAACTAAGCCAAAACTCTACCTTGCGACACTTTAATATCCAGAATATCTGAATATCGTCTCTTCTCCTTCTCACTCTCTGTTGATGTTTCCCTCTCACTGGACTCCCTTGTCGGTTTCAAAAGCACTGCCTTTTTCCTTCTTAACTTCCCTACTACTCCATTTTCTACCGCCTTCTCTGGCACCGCTTTCGATTCTCTCTTAAACCACATCATTCCGACCATAGATTTTAATTATACACTCGATTTCTTTGTCACTTCAATTGCACTTATTTGATAAGTAACATCACTAATAGTCGAGGTAAGTTCATCACTTTCAATATTTGTTAACATGAGCACTTTGCCTTTTCCACAGTTCATCACATCACTGTTTTGACGTCTTCTGTCAATGTTAATGTCTTGACATTTCCGAGCGAGTTTTTGGCAGGACTCCTATCTGCAAATCGTCGGTCAATCAGTTGTGGCGGTTTTGGCAACGTCAGATAAATTCAAGAACTGGAAGAATTTACTACACACACAACAATCTTGAAAGAACAATACACAAAAGACAAAAGACGATGATATTCATAAAAAAATTTGACAGATGGCTGACATTTGCCGATCCATTGTTTCTAGATTTTAAGTCCACTCATGCTAATGCTATGCCAAATTTAATTGTAAAGATTCTAATAAGCAAGATTCTTTTAAAACGAAAACATAACTGATTCTCTCGAAAAACTAATAATTTTACGTAAACATAAATTTAAGCATGGATTGTCGCATTTACCTTAAAGCTATTAATAAAATACTAAAACACAATGTATAACGATAAGTTATGGAATTAGTCACGGTATTGAAGGTTAATGTCGTGAATAGATATAACTAGTATTTAGGTACCTACATGTAATGTATAAAGAGGAAAACATTGTAATATTTAAACAAACAGCACGTAATTAAGCATACCTCTTCACTGGAATCAATTACATTGCCAATAAAACTGTTTCAGTATGATCATTTGATCACAGAACAAATAATGGTAATTACAGAATACAAGGTTAACTTATCCGAAGTTATTATCTGGCTAAGTGTTTAAAAAAGTGAAGACGTCAATTGATAATCAGCTTTTTAGGGTTCCGTAGTAATCTACGAACCCTTATAGTTTCGCCATGTCCGTCTGTCCGCAAGTTTCCTAAGAAACCCTTGGTACTACAGAGCTGAAACTAAGCATGATTATACATATGAATCACGCTGACAGAACTGTAGAGTAAAATCTTGGAAAAAAAATTTTTTCGGGTGTCTCCCATAGACGTAAAAGGGCGATGAATTATTTTTTTCTCGCCAATATCATTGAGTCAATATCGCCAATATCGCCAATGTCATAGGATAGCATTTTAAAAGATAGAAGGGGTTTACTAAGAACGTGTTTCGATTCAGCACTCCGTTTGCGAAATATAAATTTTTAAAGTGAAAATTTTTGTCAAACACAAGTGTCCCCCCCTATACCTGCTAAACGGTTGTTTCTAAAAATGTGAAAAAATTCACGTTGGTAGAATATACAACGAAATTTAAAGGAAAACTATCACACATAAGTTGGTCCTTCAAGTTTGCGAGTAATAGTCGACCAAGTGCCAAACACTGTTGGGATTAATAAGAATAATTTGAACCATGCTGCTACGGAACCCTACAATGCGCGTGGCTCGACACGCTCTTGGCCGGTTTTTTTTAATTTAAAATTCATATAATCAACAGAAAAAATCGTAGACAAAGATGCTGGACTGGGAGTGAAATAAAAACTCAGAATGTGCCAGTTGCCAACTCTTCCCAGGCAAACTGTAAGAGTCATTAATTAGGATGTGAGGGTATTGATGTATTTTGGGCGAAAGGCTGACAACTTATCTCCACTTAACTCATTTTCTATCCAATAACCCTCTCAGAATAATGTCGAACGTAGCGTCAAGTAGTTTAAACACCATGTGATGCTCTGCCTACCCCAATAGGAATCTAAGGCGTGAAGGTATGTATGTATGTTTCTAATTTATAGCTAAGAACATCATTAAAGACGAAGAAGCAATACCGAGACATATCTAGACTTGTCAGCGCAAAATCCTATCGAAAGTTTGTGGGGATGTATGGATGTTTGTAACTTTTTCACGCTCAAACGGCTGGACCAATTTTGATAAAATTTGGTTTAGACGTAGCTGACACCCTGGATTTACAGATAGGCTACGTAATTTTTCCAAACCCCACGGTCAGAAAGCTAGTTATCAAATGTATTTGATAAATTAATAACATAAATAAAGTACTTAAAAGTATCTGACCGTGTAAGAAATCATCCACATACAACTCGACCGTGCAAATAGCTTCAAGATCAGAACAAACTGCACATGTCCGCCATACATCAAACTATTGAACGTGACGTCTCAATGCAACCAACCAGTGCACTAATAATGTTTGCAAATCATATACTGGGTGGGGGTCAAGCTATAAGTGACGTTAATAGTTTACCATACGAGCAAATGATTGTTGGCAAATACCTTCAGACAACAGCAATCCTTACTAATATTATAAATGCGAAAGTAACTCTGTCTGTCCGTCTTTAACGCCTTAACTACTGAACCGATTTTGATGAAATTTGGGACATAGATATATTAGAGCCTGGGAAAGGACATAGACTACATTTTATCTCACAGTTGAGCACGATATAACCTGTAGTCCACGCGGGCGGAAAGCTAGTAATTATAAAAAAGTTAAAATTGGGTGTCGGGACTTGCAAAGGAAAACTTAATTATAAAAATAATTAAACCGATTTCAAAAAGCGAAAAATAAAAAAGTAGCATTTAATATGCTACGTACGTCAAATAATTTTGATAGGCTATTCAAATTCTTATTAGCTTTTTCTAATTTGACTTGAATTGTAGTCAAATTAGAAAAAGCTAATAAGAAATCTCATTAGTAAATCATTTCCAGTTTTTACTGGACGGCGAGGAATAACCAGACCTCAGAACGCCGTGATGTCATGGCGAAAGTGGGAAAAATGTCCGAGACGGGGAAATCAGAAATTAAATAAACTCGTTCCTCACCGACTATGTATTATAGTTCATATTCTTGTGAATGACAAAAATAAGGATGCAGAAGAGATGAGGCATCTCAGCCTGTTCTACTTGTAACTTTGTGTAAAAAAAAATCAAATCTCCACCCTTCTATACCTTAAAACAAAGATCGCAATCAGATCGGCGCGTGCGCTGCGGAAGTGCCACACGGATGCGGCCTCCGCACTTCCCGGCCACACACATACAAACACACATAAATCATACACACACATTAGAATGTATGTCAGCTGCATTAGATAGTGTCGCGACCCCGTAAGGTCATTCAGATAATAAAAGCTGGTTTATCATAGTTTATTTTGCATTTGATCTTGTGCAAAAGTTCGGAATTGCTATCCTTCTACTACTGCATTTAAAATGTAGGGTATACCTGGTCGTGAACCAGAATTAGACTCGAGAAACATATCACTTGAATAATAGCATAAGTATCATAACAACATAAATAAAGTATCCCACAAATATTAAAAGAAGAGCTAAGGAACCAGTTTTAAGAGAAATAATTAAAATCGCTATCAAATTTGCACTTTTGAAAAGTCATGAAATGGAAGTAAATACGAAGACAAATAAAAACTCAACAGTAAATAAAACACGCCATCATAAACATTAAACGAAGAAATTTAATCAGAAGCAAATGCAAAAACAGAAATTAAAAAGCTCAAAGACGCAGCAAAACATTTCCATCGTGAACTCCCAACTAATAAGTGAACTAAAAAACAAGTTAAAAAACAGGGGACGGCTTCAAACCAATTTTAAAAACTCGAGACGGATGCCAGACAGAGTAAAAAGGCCGCTTTGCTGAAACTGCATTTAATTTTAGCAGACGTAGACGGGAGGACGATATATTGTACAGTATTGTTTCTGAAAAAAGGATACCTACGTCAAATTCTGAATGAACAAACCTTGTAGACCAATTTTAGTTTAACAAATGGAGAAGCAGTCTAGATCGAAAGATGAGTAAAGCTATACAATGTATGTTATGAATTGGATTTTAAAATCAGGACTTTCAAACCTAAAACTAGATAGAGAGCTAAACTAAGCTTGTTTTGAACACTGATTTTGGCGATGACGAATAGGTATTGGTTAAGATGGTGCAGACTGATTACTGATATCTGAATATTAATGCTTTGAAAACTTTAGTTCGTTTCAACAGCATTCGCACTAGCAATGTTCAAACCATACACGCAACCGATGTAAATCAATAATCAAGAAGAAGCAACAAAGTAAAAATCACTCAATTCTCACAAATATTTCACGTCTAAAAATAGACCTGTCAAAGTAGTTACAATTGCAACATTGCAGAAGCCGATGAGGTCACAGAATATATTTATATCGCACAAACAAACAAACCTTCGAATTCCTCATTGTCAGTGAATATCATCAATTTTCTACGAACGTCAATTAGAACTTTAGAACGGATTTAGTTCGGTTAAATGAAGAAGCTATTTCAGTAACAAGACAATACACGTGTCAAAAGATGATTCAGAGAAGTTTTTGAATGCAAAAAATAGCTCTTAGTCAATAGTCAAGAAAGCTGTTGTAGTAACTACACAAAAAGACGTTTACCTAAAAAATAGTTAAAATAAAATAAAAACTAGTAGTTACACAAGTGTCCCAGTTGTTTCTCTTCCCAGATATTCTGTATGAATCAATACAGAAAAGTTTTTTTGGATTGTAGGTAAAACTTCGATCCCGCCATACACAATTTCAAATGTTCAATGTTAACCTCTGTGTCTTCTGCAGTTAAAATCACTTGTTAACAACAACGTTCGTAAAAACCAAGTCAGAGGTCATTGTGCGGATTGAAAACATTGACACCAGGGTTAGCTAAGTTCGCCACACACTTGACTATACCCACACGGTAAGAAGAGAAGAAGAACAAGTTCCTAATTACTGAAATAAATTAATTGTATGCCTAAGCGTGATATCGACAATTTAAAACTACATAAGAAAACCAAAACTGCATCGTCTACCGGTTCATACGTAGACCTATCGCACTAAATTAGCCACGGAAGTGCTTCCTGCGTGAAGCACCCTCACAGATTCGACTCTAAATATAAAACACGAACAAAAAGGTAACCACGGGCAAAGGACAACGTACTTAGAAAAAACTACGTAGTTTTTGAAGATGAGTATTGTTTTTAAAAGTGTCATTTGTGACATATTTTTTGATGTTTGTAGCTCAAAGCATACAAGATAGGATTTTTAGATCTACACCGACACAAGGAACTCAATTCTTATACAATACTAGCGTTCCGCCCGGGACTTCGTTCCCGTGGGAATTCGGGAATATTATGAAGCCTATGTTACTATGTATAATGTAGCATTCTAATGGTGTAAGAAGTTTTGAAATCGGTCCAGTAGTTTCGGAGCCTATTAAATGCAAACAAACAATCAACGAAACTTTTAAAAGTCACTTTAGTTCATACAGAGACACAATGTTATGGATTTAATCCAGTTAATGAGTTAAATGAAGACAGGGGCAGATGAGAAGCTACCACCGGATAAAGTAAAAGATAACAGTCATGATCATTAATAGTGTTTTGATCTGTGCATTATTTATGACTTCCTGCTATCTCCGTTCATCTTATTAATGGTTAATGTCATAAGAATGATACTGCGTTGGAAAATAAGATCTTTCACGCTTGCTTTACTCATTATTACCAAATCCTTAAGTCACGTTTAGCTTGCTAAAGCAAGGTGGTTGTAGTTGCTAATAGTTTGAAAAGCAACCACCCAAATACCGTTTTTGTACATTTGAATTCTTTTTTTTTTATTGAAAATGGGTTCGCTCTTGACAACAATCTAGCTTAGGGCAAAGATGTGGTCAAGGATGTAGCGAGCTCAACCAGAAGAAGCCTATTCACTCGTAATTTAAAGATATTTGGGTTGTATGAACTCGGAAATACAGACGCCGGCAGGGAATTCCACTCCCTGGCAGTGCGCAATATAAAATATGAAGAATAGCGCTCAGTACGTATCCGAGGGATCTCGACAAGATAAGGGTGGTACCCCGCAGTGCGTCTGGACGTCCGATGGAAAAAAGGGGCAGGCGGAATGAGCTCATGTAGCCTCTGAGCACACTCTCCGAAGTACATCCTATAAAAAACACATAGGCAAGCTACTTTGCGTCTATGAGCTAGGCTTTGTAGCTTATCCTTAACCAGCTTTTTATCACCAATAAGCCTCCTGGCTCTGCGATCCACCGAGTCCAGAGCGGCTAGTTGGTATTTGGCCGAACCATTCCAAAGGTGGCTACAATACTCCAATACTTCATTGAAATTACATCAATCCAAACTATAATTGACCAGATTAGCTTTAAAATTACGACTCCAATTTAAGAATGCCTCGAGAGCGCTACCCATAATAAAAAGATAAGGATACTAATAAATTCATCCGCATTGCTAGGAACACATATCCTTCAAGTGATTTAAGCCATTACTGCATTAGAAGATGCAGGAGTGAGTTATTGCACTGATATTAGTTCAGGGAGGTATTAACTAAATGGAATTTTAAGAGGCCACTCATTAGCCTAGAATTACGGAAATTGTTTATTGTTTCAATTTATTCTTGTAGGGGATTGACTTCGTGTTATTTATTGGTTGTCGTAGTGAGTAGTGACATTTTTAGTTGAGCTCTTGATGATAGAAAGAATTAAAACGTCTGCAGAGAAAAATGCAGACAGCAAACGTTCCGTTTGAAGAGAGATAGGTAGAATGAACGTTAAGCTAACTGCCAAGCTCCAGTAGTGAAGTCGAACGCGAAGAAGAAGAAGCAAATAAACAAACGCTTGTCTATCTCGATAAAAAAAACATAGCTACGCAAGAACGTGAGATGGCACGAGAAAACAAAAGTGTCGCAGACTACATTTCAAACCGTATGAAGAGAGACATAACTTATTTGTAACATTGAAGAGAAACATAAGCATTTAAGTCAAGCGGGTAAATTGCTCATACCCTGTCATTTCGCCGCTTGACTTGAAGGCACGATAGCTCATTCTTGGGGTCGTGCGTTCCCATAAAATTCTTTGATATTCCTCATTGCAGGAAATAAATTACATACATACGCTCAAGCATATAATCCCTAAAGGGGTAGGCAGAGCATCAGTGGTTCTAGCGAACTACTTGATGCCACGTTTGACACAAATTGTGAGGGTTATCAGATGGAACAAGTTGTATAATGGTGAGAGGTGGTCAGCATTTCGCCGATTATACAGCAAAACCCTCGCATCCAACTTTAGAAATAAAGTTCATAAAAATCATTTGTCTGTATTCTTTGTAGCATAATTACGCATTATTAGTATTACGCTTAAAGCTTAATATATTCCTGCCAATGTACCAGGGCCACATCAAACGGTAGGAAGTGAAGTTATCAGACCAGTGTGTCTGGCTAATAACGTAAACCATGCGCCTGCGCCTCTGTTTACTAGACGCGACCTTGCGCACTTGAAATAGTTGTAACTGTTCTATGGGAGACTACGCCTGGTTGAATGAGATTGACTGACGTTTGAACACGGTACTAGATGGTGAGGATGGATGGATTTATTGTTTGTTACTCCTTCACGCGAAAACTAAATACTACTGGACCGATTTTGATGAAATTTTGCAGTTATCTAGCTTGGATATCAAAATAAGAGATAGGCTACATAATTTACCAAATTCCTGGAACGTAGACGGATAGCTGGTCATTTATATGTTCAAGATCGACTAGAAAGACCATTGCTTATTTAAATTATTCTATTACATGACTATTATACAATAATGAAGTAATGTATTGTCCATAATGTCGTTTACAAAAACTTAAGTAAAACAAAACAACAAATAGTTACTACAATTCTGCAAGATATTGAGTACCGTTAATAAAATCATTTATATAAACTCATGTCATTTAGTTTTATCTAAAGAATTTAACATAACGATTCTACACGAACAATAAATAATACATTCTATATAGAAACTAACCAGCAAATACTTAGTCTTTCAGTTGCTAATGTTTTAGAATTTTTATCCCGTAAAATTTATGACATCAAAATGCAGTCATGTACAATTTTAAACATCTCAAAATTATTTTGAGAGCCAATGAAGAGAATGAAACATATGTACTAAGAACCGAAAGCTGTAAATATTCGGTACCACCCTTTCCTAGAACCCACAAGTTCCAAGTTGGAACCAACACAGCCCGCATTCACTCACGTATTAACTCGGAACTACTAATTGATATAATAACAAGACTATCGGGAATTTCAGCTATTCTATTACAAGACTAGTAGATTGAAATGATTAGAGATTCCATTGGAACTAGAAATGTATGGGAGTAATAAAAGTATTGCGTGGAATTCAACAATACAAACAATTGAAAGCGACTTCAAATTCAGTCGTAAAACCCAGTGAGATGCTATTTTAAGTAGAATGAGGTAGGAAAAGAAATAAACTTTTTTTAAACAATTGTCTCGAAGACCAGGGTTAGTCAAGCTCACCACACACTTAATTATATCTTCACGATAAAGAAAAGGATCATCTAAATGGGTGAGCCCAGAATAAAAACGCTTAATTTTGATCTTTTAAAAAGATACGTTGACAAGCCAAGAATCAAAGTCACAAATATCAAAGTACATACATCAGCACTGATATGAAGTTGATAAGTCTATAAACATACGGTATTATTACGTATGTATAGTATACATTACTATTATGGGAATCAACCATTGGAATCCTGCCAGACGCTTTGGCCAACACTGTTTTGGGTTTCTAGAGCCGTCTAGTTTAGCCGTAAAGTGGAGTTGAACTAAAAGCTAAAAATAGATAATATGAAGTCTAAAGTTGGCGCTTTACGAGTAACGTAGAAAGTATCACAATACATAATTGTGTTAGAAGGAGAAAAGGTCTTTGCTCTTAAATGAGACGTACGCAGCTGAAGAATAGAAATAGACGAAAACGCTGAGCGACATTCGCATGATGAGAAGCTAATCAGAAATGTTTTAGAAGAAAAATTAAAACAAACGCTACAAACAATAAATAAATAAAACACCATACACTCAAAGGACCAAACCGGCCGTCAATAATCTGCAAAATACACACAAAAATGTGAAAGCCAGTGTCGCATATGTCCGAATTGCTCCCTTGAAAAGTAAAGTAAAAATCTATGCTATAAAATCAAAATATAACGTGTCAACTATAAACAATGACGTCACACGCAGAAAATGAATAAACAATGACAACCAACGGTCCGTGACTATCGATTGCCACTAGCTTTAAACCGTGTAAGCAGTGTGTGAATAGACATGATAGACAGGTATTTAAAATCTACAGCTTTATGTCGCATTTTATAGAAATTTTGCAGAAGTCTTTGTTTTTACAGAAAACTACAAACTCGAGGATTTCGATGTGTTTTGACTCATTTAACAACTTTTTTTTACCAGCTACATATGCGTCCCCACCGAGGGGCACGGGCCTCCCTTCGAAACACGAAAGGGATGTAGGCCATAGCTAACGCTGGCACAATGCGGGTTGGTGGGGTTGGTGTGACAACCTATTATCACTTTACTCACGATTCATCTACTAGATGTCAGAATATTTATCAACTATGTGAAATGGTCTTATGGCCATGGCTCGATCACCTTTTCCGATAGAAAAATAGGTTATCCGCTCTTCAGCTCAACTCAAACGTATGAAAACAAAATACGTAGTAATCCTATCAATAACAAACATGATTTCAGAACAGTGAGAATTTCCGAATTTGCGAATCATAAACAAAAACAGATTTCATTCATAAATGTTTGTAGCTGTACGAAATGTGTGGGTACGTAAGATCAGTCTGTTTAGATGTTTATCGAAAAGATTCTGGTAAATTTCCCACTCCTAATTGGCGATTTAATACAACCAAAGCACTTTGTTAACAGAAGGGTTATTCGTTGACGGCCGGTCTGGCCGAGTGGCAGCGGCGCTGCCTCTTGATCGACGGGTTCGGGGTTCGATTCCCAGCCGGGATAAATATTTGGGTAAAAAGCAGATGTTTGTTCTCGGGTCATGGGTGTTTGTGTCTGTCTTTATGTATGTTCCGAGGAACCCAAGACACAAGGGAAAACCTTAGTATGGGCCTTTGAGTGTGTACCGTTGTTTCGTAAAAGGTTTCTTGTTCACGCAGGATGTCAGACATTATTCTAATTTTCTATAGTTTCATATTCAAAATACGCGCAACCATGACATAATTATGAAGACCTCAAATTAGTTAACGAAACTTTAAAGGGTGAATCCCCATGTAACTGAACAATCCCCAAGAACCTATATGAATATAAAAAAAAACTTTCGACTTCCCTTTTCAATGTAAATCAGCTGATGGCACACGTTGTATGGCAAAGCAATCAGTTTTTAATAATAGGTCCTATGAAATTGCCAATTTTTTCTCAAGCTTTATTTTATTCATAATTTATTTGATTGAACAGCTATTACTAAAATTGTTTTTCATTTAAAACCTTGGCCATACAACGGAGATACTGAGTCAAATTAATACATATTTACTTAAGATTTATTTGCTGAAAAAGAAGCTCAAATATAGCTCGTTTCATCCGTTGCCCGTTTCATTGCTTATTTTTGCTGTACCTTTGTTACAGTTACAATTACAACTTTCAATAAAGTAAGTACGATGAAAATTAACTTAATGTTGTCCAAACCTTCCCACAAAATTTTGCTAAATTTGGATTTCGCATTCCCGAGAAAAATCCAAAAACGTTAGTATGGAAAATTCAGTTTTCCAAAAATATTGTATGAAAAACGGTAATTTCATAAGTAAAGACCTATTATTACTTGACCTACGAGTACGTTTCTTAAAGAATATACAGGGCTTTGGTTAATCTCTTTCAACCTCTCGGGTGGTTAATCAGTCCATGAAACTGAGCGACTTCCCCAATAGGTCAAAACACGAAAAAAAAATTTTTTATCTCCAATACAAAATGCGCTATATGCTGATGAAGTTTGTATGGGAACTCAATTTTTTTTTCGTATTTTCCTTGGGAAATTTTTTCAGTTTCATGGACTGATTAACCACCCGAGAGCTGGAAAGAGAGATACCTAAGCCCTGTAGTTTCGTGGGCTGATTTACATCCTTAGTTTTCACTTACTAATTTAAAGTCCCCCATTAGAATACACAGAGGCAGGGAACATGATGGGTGACCAAAGTGGCAATTTATCACGAGCTTTTCCGTGCTTCGGAGGGCACGATAAGCTGTCGGTCTCAGCTGTTGTCGATTGACTACAGTCGATAAAACTAAATCAGGGGCCATTGTGCGGTTTGAAAACTCTAGTGTTAGCCAAGTTCGCCACACACTTGACTATACCTACACGATAATAAGAAGACCCAATAGAATTGGACTGATCGGGAAATTATAGTTGGAGCTTTTTTCTCTTTCTCTGGACTTGGTAACCCTGCTATCAGGGCAAGCTGGATTGGATCACGGTCATCACAATGGGCAAGTATAGATTTCGTCTAACTATGAACCTGGCTAGTATCCCTACCTATTTATAACTATTAAGCTTAAAACTAATACACATTCTATCTACATCTGCAAAGCGGCTCCAGCCTGATTAATTTATTGCATTGGAATAGTTTGGTCCAAATCGATCTATAAATATGTGATCAGGCGACGCTGGAACTGGGTTAGAAAACGGTTGCTCGAATTAGGCCGAAGCAAATAATACGTAGTTAGCTGAAATATTCGTAATTTGAAATATGGCAATACAATGTGCTAATTTTTTAGACTCCTGACTTTTTTAAGACTCCTTATAAGACAAGTTAAGGTCACGATAAGAAATTGATACAATTATTAGTAGAAAAGAGACTGAGAAAACTGCGAAACAAGTAAAATTCAATTGATTTTTGCTTTCATGTGTTATATTCAGAACCAAACATAAAGACCTGCTAGGGCACTGCCACAACATTTATTCGATAACCACATTAAAGCTTGGATAATCTTGATTTTAATAATTAATGTACATATATTAATATGATTACTTGCAATGCATTAGCAATGCAAAATGAATTGGCTCGTAAGCACTGCTTAAATCGTCTACCAAACCACATACTTATAAGGCACAAGGCCTCTTAAACCTTCGCGCGATTCTTGCACACTCGTGTGTGCAGGATTTGTATCGCACGCGCCGTAATTTTTTTACCATTTATGTATATCTAATATCATAACACGGTTATTTCGGTTTATTTCGCCCTCCTCTAACGCGGAATCTGGAGTATCACATGTAATTTAATTATCACTTGGTGCACTTTCTCAGGCAGTGATAACCCAGTTGGTAATGAGCCAGACTGGTGATCGGAAGGTAGCGGGTTCAAATCCTGGTGCGGGCCTGTACCACTAAATCCTTCTTTTCGGATTTATGTACGGATTTCTAATTATCACTTGCTTAACGGTGAAGGAGAACATCGTGATGAAACCCGCCCGTCCAAGAAAACTCATTTTCGAAAGACGAGCGATCCACCAACCCACATTGGGCCAGCGTGGTGCACTATGGCCTAAATCCCCTTCGTGTCTCGAAGGAAGTTCCATGCCCCTTGGTGGGGACGTATATGGGCTGATGACCGCACTTTCTCTGCAATCAAATCTGTTCAAGTTTTCAAAGTCTAAACCAATTCACAGTGTCAGATACTTAGTGCAGTCTTTCAACCCAACTCCACCGTGTCAAAACTCGCAGACCCATTCTGAACACATGTTGCTTACAAGCCATATGTTTAGCTTAGGTGAACGTTCCTTGGGTTACTCGTCAAAAGTTTCAAGTCCTTTTTAGCAGATGGCATTTTTATTTAGTAGGAATCTGTATTTTAAAATAAAGCAAATGATTCAGAATTATCTTTGTGTAGATAAATAAAATCAATCTATGACTTTAAATTTGAGAAAATTTAATAAGTAGCCGAAGGTGAACTGCTACATACATGTTTTTTTTTATTGTTCGACTTCCCACAAGTTGTATAAAGTTATTTTTTTCTTATTTTGACTTTTGCTTCATGGGGAAAGTTGTTTAGTGGGCTGATCCATAATTTCGCTAGTTAAAAGTCATCCAATATAAAGACCAATGAGCTTTTACCTACGCGGTGATAGTAAAACTCAATTCATTTATTCTTTGCTGTTTTACATGATTTTCATTGGTCTTTGAAAATTGTATCACATAATAATTCCATTCCACTTGTCAATAATGATTGTTCCTCTTTTAGATAGGCTTTTCAAAAAGCATCAACTTTTCCATGCTGTCTGGATGAAGACTTCTGTATATCTCTACAACTATTCTTTCTGCCTGTGCATCCGTATGTTTCTTTATTTTGGTACATCCGTTACAGTTTATGCTTCAAAGAAAACTAACATCAAATACATTCGCTACGAAACTTTACATTCCAAAGTAACAAGTTTAATTTTCTTTGAATTTTTAGGTTATGGTTCCCTAATGGCTACTATACTCGTGTTTCATCTAATAACCCTCAAAATTAACGTCAAAAGTGGCGTCGAGTGGTTCTCGAACAACAGGACGTTCTGCCTACTCGGAAAGGGATTATACAGGGCTTTAGGTATCGCTCTTTCAACCTCTCGGGTGGTTAATCAGTCCATGAAACTGAACAACTTTCTCAAGGAACATAGGTCAAAATACGAAAAAAAAATTTTGATCTCCCATACAAAATGCGCTATATGCTGATGAAGTTTGTATGGGATCTCAATATTTTTTTTTCGTATTTTGACCTGTGTTCCTTGGGGAAGTTGTTCAGTTTCATGGTCTGGTTAACCACCCGAGAGGTTGAAAGAGATTTAGCTAAAGCCCAGTAGACGTGAGTGTATGTATTGTTAAAAGAAAATCGATCGACGGCACAAGTGGTACAACACTACCAGTCCACGCGGTGTGGCACAGCACTATAAAGGCCTTTTGACATATCTTTTTCGCGCGTAGATCGGAGAATATGTGTTCTTACATTGTAATTATTAAATATCGGATTAAAAGGACTGTACAGTGAGTAAAAGGTGTTTTAACTTAACAGTATGTATGTACCACAGAACATACAATAGTACTAACGTAGTACAACACGCGTATAAAAAAGGGGAGGAAAGTATATATAAACTAAGCTATTTAATCCCCCGTACCACGAATCGCACGCCGCAATGGGCGTCAAAAATGCGCTGTAACAACAACAGGCAATACAAGGAAGCTGAATTATCAACAAGCAATATTCCCGCGAATATAAAGTGACTGTTGACATACAGCACGAGCGTGCGACGGGTGTGGGAACTGCAATCATAACACTAGGTACAGGCCGCATTACACTATTTTTATTTTATTTATTAATAAAGGGTTTGCTCTTGACCACAATATAGCACAAGGGCGAAGATGCGGTCGAGGATGAAGCAAAACTCGCCCAGAAAATGGCAATTCACTCGAACTTTGAGGCCCGGGTTATATAAGCTCGGAAATACAGACGCAGGCAGGGAATTGCATTCCTAGGCGGTGCGCAATATAAAAAGATGATACCCCGCAGTGCGCCTGGACGTCCGATAAAAGAAAGGGGCAGGCGGAACACTAGGTAGAGGCAGGGAACCTGATGGGTGACTAAAGTGGCAATTTATCACGAGCGTTTCCGTACTTCGGACGGCCGTTAAGCTGTCGGTCCCGGCTGTTGTCAATTGACTACAGTCATTAAATGAAGTTAGAAGCCATTTAGCGGTTTAGTCCAAGTTCGCCACACACTTGACTATATCTACGCGATAAGAAGAAGAAGGCCGAATTAATATGAAGTTCGCCACACACTTGACTATATCTACACGATAAGAAGAAGAAGGCCGAATTAATATGTTGCCAGTTCACCAACCATACCGCAACGTATACTTTTTCCTATAATCTTTGTCGGGGGAGACAGAACTTAATATGGTTCTAGAACCACTTAATGCCACATTACACATTAATTCTGAAGATCCTATGACACCACAAGTTATACAGGGTGCAAATTTGCAAGCTTGCCATATTCACCGACGTGATAATAAGTCATGTTTCCTACTTTATTCGAGAACTTCCAAAATGGAATACTTTATGAAAAACTAAAATTAAACAAAACTTTTTTTGAAAGTGTGGCCCGGAATAAACTACATAAATGTTTTTCCTGTCCATATTAACTTTAGGAGCAATAGAAATTTACCTAATGTTCGTTTATCTCAAATCAAATGATAAACAAAACAAATGATTGCAGACTTTCCTTTTTACTTTTTAACCTTGACAAAGAAAGGTATGTTAAAAGTTTCTGTGTATCTGTATGTTTGAGTGTCTGTTTGTGGCATCGTAGCTCCTAAACGAATCAACCGATTTCGATGCGGGTTTTTTGTTTGAGAGCTGCCGTGATTAAGATGGTTCTTAGCTTAATTTAATCAAAATCGGTTTAGCCGTTTAAAAGTTACACGCAATAAATGTCGGGGGTTATACAACATTTTTAATTTTAGAGTTATACGGAATTCCTACTAAGAAATAAGGAATTTTTGGCGAAGTAAAAAGCATAAATGACATTACTTACAACATTTACACGTTTATTTACACAGTACTTACAGTATTCTAAGTTCTATTTAGCAGTTGCGGTCATAGTCATCTTAGAGTACCTACCATAGACATAGAAATAAGTTAAATACCACTAGACTGGCTGTTGTCAAATCAAAAACGAGACCACTTGATTTTCGCCATTTTGGCGCTGTAGGTGGCAGCGGCAGAAAACCGAACTCGACGTAGTGAGGCCAAAAGTCGATTAGTCGATGTATTCCCAGCGGGGTAGGCAGGCAATCAGCTCAAGTTGTACTTTGCCTTAGTGCTTAGTACTTTGCCTTGGCAATCAGCTCAAGTTGTACTTTTAATAAGTGAGGACCAAAAGTCGATAAGTCGACTATTTATGTTCTCTAGCGGAATGTAGAGCTTAATTTTTTCTTTTTCCCCAAAGGTATGTAAGTATAGATGATCTGTTTTTCTTACAGCAGAGCGTCAATTTTGCGTAAACAATAAAACCATTTTCTTACATAAGCATGACTCAAACTAAAGAAATAAGCTTTATCTTTTGCGTTAGTTTCAAAAACAATAATATTTAAAGGTGTGTTACTTTATAAAAAGTTAAAGTATGTAATTTTTCAAAACTGGTACTCTTTTTTTCAGTTTTGAAATATTATTCAATAGTTCATAAAGCCTACTACTATCCCTTAGCGGGGATCGTGACATGTTTCTAGTAACCCTTATGTATAACCTTTACCTTGAACATTTTCTTCAAATATTGTAGGAACACTACCAAATTTTAATAATTTCCTACTTCCTATGAAACAGTTAGGGTCAAAATGCTTCGAACATATTTCGTGGCTTTTCTTTGATGTCAAATTCTTCGAAACATTCATATTTTGAAGCCATTTTTTTTTAAACTTCGTCGGTTGGAAATCTGTTGTAAGAAATTTAGTTGGTTAGGTATTCTGTCTTACTGTTCTTATGAAGATTAGTAAACTCTTAAATATTTATCTAAAATCATTCAAGAGCGTGTCGAGCGACGCGCAAATTAATCAAACATTACTTGTTATCTTGAAAAGCTTAGGTACTAAGGTGTGATTACAGTTTTGTAGTATCAAGGGTCTCTTAGAAAATTGCGAGTAGACGGATATGGCGAAACTATAACTTTGTAGTCTACTACATACCCCTAAAAAAGTAATCATGGGTACTCAACAAAATAAAAACGGTTTTGTTTGCCATTGTACGTAACATTAAGTAATATTTTACACTAATATACCTATAACATGTTTCTATCGACATTGTTTTTATCGACTGTCTTTGGAAGCACTAGTGAAATAAAGCAGGCAAATCAAGCGAAATTGAAAATGCGAAAATTTTATCTTTTATAGTCATTTTAACATTACTATATATATACTTAGAAAAAGAGGAATGTCTTCCCGACAATTTCTAATCATTTAAAGTAGAATTAAGACGTTTTAAAACAACATTTTTCAATAAAACAGTTTGTAAAAAAACATACTTGTACATTGACCGATTATCTCCTTTTTTCTGTTTATATTTACAAACCAAGCATATTCTCATGGTCACAAAATTGAATATTAATAAAACTTTATACAAAAATTCACTTAGTCTTTAAAATTTTAACAAAATTTTCATATATTTCAAATTGTTTACAATTTACTGCGTCAAGTTCCGTTCAATTTGTCACTTTCAATGCGTCCTAAAGAGAAATGCTGTAATTTATAGAGGACTGCCAGTCCATACACTTTATGTCAGTGGTACCTACCCATCATTTCGCACTAAACACAATCTAGCAGAGACGGAAATTCTTCTTTTAACAAACCAAAACGAATACGTGTTCTCGCACCTTTTGGATTGCAAACATAATCAATGCCTCAAAGTAAGCTAGTCTTCATCAAGCTGGTCTAAGTTGGTGAATATGATGACTTTCTGATGATTTTCCTTACGATTCATTTACGGTTCACTGAAAATTGTGTTTCGTATCACATCAATACATTCAATTTCCTCCGTGTACACCAATCTTTTCAAGTTTTCACATCTCCTCACTCACAAATAAGTTAAGTCCGGGGATCGCGCTGGCCAGGGAACTGGGCCATCACGTCCGATCCATTGTGTTATTCTCGGTAATTTTACGTATCGCCCCGTGGCGTAAGCGCGACCTGTAAAAATCCGCGTTCAACTGAACTTAGGTGTAATTTTAAATTTATGAAATATTTTGCAAAAAACAAACAACCATTTCTGACAAAACTTGTGCCAATGTCAAGTTTTTTACTTTTTCTTATTTGACAGTAAATAGTTCGTGTAAGTTAAATTGATCAGTGGACAAACTGTACACGCCATGTAATAGGGATGTGCATGAGTATCGATAATGTATCGATGGATTAGTGCTGTGTGCATTAATTGTCGATGAAAATAAATAAAAAATTAAAAAATTCGAAATTTTGTCAATCTAATTTTATAATTTATTTAAGTTCTTTACAAGCAGTACAATGACCTCAGTGAATATGGCAAGCTTGCAGATTTACAGTTTGTATATTCTAACTGTGTTACTTCCATCCGTGTTAAACCCCTACACGAAATAAAAACAAAATCCCTAATTTCAAATTAATAAACTACTCTTTGGGTTTCGAAAGAAAACAAACTCTACTTCGAAATAAAACAAAGAAATAGGCTAAATATGTAATACTAACAGACTAAGTACTACTTATAACAAATCTAAATACACTCCTAAATCAATCTGCCTACCACATGCAGCCCAAACTGGTGCTAAATCTATAATAATAGCTCTCCAGCGTAGAGGTGATCTCATAATATGATGACACATATAACAAGACAGTTGTATGATAGTGTAGTTGTATGTATATGTATACGTGAGTCTGTGAGCGCTCGTTGAAGATACTCAGGCTTTCGGGTTGAAGATGACAATTTGTTTCGTCTACCGAAGATGTATTACCTTTTAATAAAAGGCTGGACTATTGACAGAAAGGAGACGAAGAAGATCAAAAGTTCCAGGATGTCTTCTATGCAAACTGCTTAGTGGTAGAGTCAATTTCTGTATTGTAGACGATAACCTGTCACCATTGATATATTGTTACGTCTTACTTCACCACTATCCTAGCGTAATAGCGGTGCCGGCTTTCGTGTTGTAACCTGACTTGCTGATTTCAGTACCTGGCTGTACAGGGGATGTCAAATCTAACAAAATCCAGAATCTAACAACCTCTAACCTAAGCTAACCTGACGTGCTGCTTTCTGTACCTGGCTGTACAGGGTTGTCAAATCTATCAACCTCCGTCCGGGTTGTCAAATCCAAGCTGTGTTCCGTCGGGGCGTGCGGGAGTACCAGTGCCTTTATAGGCATTATCTGGGTTAACTCGCTCCATCGTCGACCTCATCTTTGACCTTTATGGTCAAGATTGAGGTCAAGAGTTAACCCATCGCATAATAAATAAAAAACCTCCAGAACATTAAGTGTGGTGTCAAGATCTTCTAAAAACACTTAATGCTCCACCGGCAAGCAAAATATGCGGACCGGAACGTAACATGTAATTTATCTTTATGTAAACTCATTTAGTACTTAGACTAAGCTAATTAGCTAAGCTAATAGTCTGCGTTAGACTACGCAAAACTCACAAGGCGACGAATGAAATGTATGAACGGACATGCTCAGTGCATATTGCATATTGAATGCAAGTCTATGACCTGCGCTTGATGGGTTTTGTGTCTAGCCGCAATCACGAGGTACATAAATGTATTGTATCAACCTCTTGCTATGTTATAGTCGCCTGGTACTTTATATTATGTAAGCTTTCCGCCCGGGACTTCGTTTCCATTGGAATTTAGGAAACTAATAACGTATTATACTCAGGGATAATGTCGCATTCTAATGGTGAAAGAATTTTTGAAATCGGTCTAGTATTCCGGACCACAAAAATTAAATTAAAATTAGAAAATAAGGAAGTTTATAATGATTTATTTAAAAAGAGCAACCCTTGGATTTTCTTGCCTATTCTTCTCTGAGGAAGACAGCACCTTGCGAAAAGGCGCAACGTTAAAACAGCTAATGTTATTCAGTATTTTGACTTATTTTAAGTAACGTTCTGAATGTGAATGGTGTATAAAATGAAGTTAGTTGTGGTCTTTGAAACAACAATTTTGTAATGTCCCAGGGCCTTCTCACTGTTCCCTACTGACGCTAGTATCTCGACTCGTACATTTGACGATATGATGTCACTTGCGCATGCGTATGATAACATTATAGCTGGTTTGTGACGTAAAGGGAACCTTGTGCTCAGCTTTCTAGGTCCAAGGATTTGGGCGTGACGTTGATGAATCAATGAGTCAGGACACAGAAACTTTGATGATTTAATGTTGTAGCTAGCTGGTTGAAATAGCCATTTGATTGCGAACTACACGACTAGTTTTATAGTTGGATCAATGTAGAGTTTAAAAATAAAGCTCTAGCTATAGACAATTTAAATTCAATATTTTATTAATGTGTTTAAAAAGGACAACATTTAGAAAGAGTAAGGCACGTGCCCTAGACATCAAAGTACGTTCTAATTTAAGCCTTATTATAAGCAGATAAGAAACTTGAATAGATTATGCGCATACGATTAAGTACCACACGTTGGCCGCCTCACTCATAATAAATAACATTCAGAATATTTACAAAAAGTTGTTTTAAATAAAACGTATAATAGCCAAGACAAAAGTAATAAAAATTAAAAGAAGCAACATAAAAGGGGAATAAAAGCATGAGCCGGCACGACTTAGACACAAAACATATGACAAGCAGTGAGTGAACTTAGAAGAGAATAAGAACAGAACTAAGAGATGTTCACCACTTGATGCTTTGGCATCATTAAGGTTATCTTTTGGCAACCCCGGCAGGCAATGACGCTTGCGCAGCAGAGCACTCTTGAGACTTCAGGGATGGTTCTAGATTAAGAAAAGTAATGCAGAAAATCCCTGTTGTTAATTGCTTGGTTTTTTTAAATTAACTCTAGGCTAGGGCTGGAGATGTGGTAGAGGATGTAACAAGCTCACCCAGAAGGTACCGATTGGATCGAACTTTAAAGACGCAGGCAGAGAACTCCATTCCTTAGCAGAGCGCAATGTAAAAGATGAAGAGCAGCGCTCAGTCAGTACTAATCCTAGGAATCTCAACAAGGTAAGGGCGGTAACCCGCAGAGCGTCTTAAAGTCCGGTAGAAGAAAGGGACAGGCAGAATGAGCTCGTGCAGCTCATGAGCATACTCCACGAAGTAAATTTTCTAGAGCGGAAAAAATGATATAATTGTAATGTTATTTTTGGAAAATTTCGCTTCTTTGTAGTTTCTGCGATTATAGGTCACCTAGATAATCTAATTCAATGTAATAGTCTCGCTACTGCTGTTTCTAAACGTGTGCTAATGGTACCAACTCGTGCGCACCTCTATTGGCCAGTTCGCCGTAACATACGTAAACACCGGTGAGGTCATCCCGATAGCAACGTAACAATCCTGTGACCGAGTCCCCACTACTTTTCTAGATGTGAGAATGAATCCTTATTATTAATATAAACACGAAAGTTTGTATGTATGAATGTATGGATGTTCCTCTTTCACGCTCAAACAGCTGCACCAATTTTGATAAAATTTGGTATGGAGGTAGCCGACACCCTGGATTAACACATAGGCTACCAAATTCCCACGGGAACGAAGTTATTTAGTTTTGTGGGCTGATTCATATCCTTAATTTTCTCTAAATAAAAATCACCTAATATTTACGTTCCGTGACGTGATAAAAGGTCAAGAAAGGTCAAAATGCCAGTCTGCAAAGATCGAATTCGGAGAAAAACCATCCATCCAAACAAAATGAGTCAATTTGCTTAAAATATTCAATCTTAAAGAGCAGCACGCAGTAGTATTAGCCGTGGGTGGGTGTATAAACATATTATATGAACTACTGAAGGTGTCAATCTACGATGTGATAATTTTACATTTGTAAATCACAAATGTCTCTTTTATTGTCGTTTCGACCTACTTTTTAATTAACTTCATAAAGGAAGATTTATTGTATGCAGTAAATGAATTAATGGATGGAGTTATTGTTTGAACTGTGTCAATTATGTGTGAATATTTTGCAATCACAGTGCATCTCTTTTCTTATTGTGGTTTGTGGTTCAGCAAATTTCGTATTTTTGAATAAGTTTTTTTATTTTTATTATTATAAGATGGGTTAACTCTTGACCTTAATCTTGACCAAGGTCAAAGATGAGGTCGACGATGGAGCGAGTTAACCCAGAAAATGCCTATAAAGGCACTGGTACTCCCACGTACCGACGGAACACAGCAAGCTGTTTGTCGTCGGACTTCGGTAGGAGGGTGGTCGCGCACCAGACGGCCCTTTACAGAGCCTACCACATCGCGTGAGACATAGGACGACACCTTAGATACATCAAAAAGTGAAGTGTCGTTGCCTGGGATGGATTACTAGGAGGCAGGTCTCATTTGTGTTTCCTTAGTCGCCTCTTACGACACCTACAGAAAGAGATGGGTGGTGTTATTCTCAACCGATCACTACACGGTTTAAATATAGGTTCCTTAGGAAAAGTTGTTCAGTTTCACGACTATCTTCAGCCCCTAAAGTTTCTCTAACTAAGTTAAAGGCACTCCATATTTAAAAGATACATCCATCACTGCTTCAAAGCAGTATCCAACGCCATAACCGAATGATGCATCGTAAGAGTCATTAGGAACGATTTAGTCCTTTTTCTTACCAAGACGAATCATTTTCTAAGTTATTATTACTTCATTGTATTGTGTGAGGCGTAGGCAATCTGTGGCTGAGCTCCGTCCGAGGTCCGACCTCTATTACTGTGCTCGTTGCTTTAACTTCAAAGGGAATGGAATTTCTGTTGCACCAATAACTTTAGAATCTAAAGCTAATTTTACAAGTTTGAGCTTTAGGCAATGCGGTGAGCTTTGACAGCTAATTTAGTTTATCAAAGCGAGTAAAGAAGTTATGTATATCGCATCTTAGCTAGGTTGTGGTCAAGAGCGAACTCAATTTCTGCATAAAAAAGTCAAAAAAATTCAGTTAGTGGGTGACTTCAGGATTTTCTTTATTTAAATCTGTCAAAGAACAAGAAAGAATTTTAATATTAAGTTTAGAGCAAACAAACATGTCCAAGTCAACACCAATTACGTATTTTAGCGTCAGAGATATCAGTCTAGTGCCTACCCTTTTTAAGATGAATCGTGAAGATATCTCTTGACCTTTGCATCAAACTGTTGATGTCACCAAGACAGTTTTATTGTCCGACATTGGGATTGAACCCCTGACCCTCAGATAAGTAACACTACACTAGGAAGTGTTTGTGTATGTAAATAACACAGCACTAAGTGTTTAATCTGACGAGATTTGGATTCTCGTCAACTCTTCAAGGCGGAGGTCGTTGACCTCGCTTAAGAACGAAGTTTTGGGTTAATCTATGGAACAAACAGTGATGTAAGTTCTATTTGGCGGATTCACGACAGTTCAAACTTCAACAGCATATATAGCGCATTTTGTATGGGAACTCAAAAATTTTTTTTTCGTATTTTGACCTATTATTGGGGGAAAGTGTTTCAGTTTCATGGACTGATTCACCACCCGAGAGGTTGAAAGAGATTTACCTAAAGCCCTGTATACGAGGTTGGTACTTTCAGTTAGTTTGCCAAACTTTAAGGAGTGATTTCCCCTATGAAAACCCCTATGAAATGCTTTAAAAATGGTACTTCGCATACAGTTCAGAGGGTTTTTTTTTTCATATTTTGATTTATGTTCCTTCCTTCATTCCTTCTCGTGTAGTTTATAGTCAAGTGTATTGCCAACTTGACTAAACCTGGTGACAGAGTTTTTCAAACCGCAAAATAGCGTCTTACTTGGTTTAAGTCAACTTATTGTTGTTTTTTTTTCTCAACAAAATTATTTGAAAAGTGGCGTCCTCAGACTTTAATCAAAATTAAAATATCAAATGGGCAAGGCACCCGTATCAAGTAGAGAAACACTTTGCGGGTTATAACACGTCGGAACCTCGTCCGTTGATCAGCAGTGTGGTCCGTTGATCAGCAGTGTGCACCGTTAGCAGGTGAGAATGCCGACTTTGCAGCACTAAGATATTACATATCCCATTTTTGAAGTGAAAACTTCTTTAGCGGCCTTGTGCACTTTTTGGATGGGTAAAAAATGTTAAACTCGCGTCAGGACACGTGACCTGATCGAAAATTCGTAAGACGGAGGGAGAGTGAAAACTGAAAACTTCTTTGTTGTGCACTTTTTGGGATGGGTAAAAAATTTTAAACTCGCGTCAGGACACGTGACCTGATCGAAAATTCGTAAGACGGAGGGAGAGTAGACCGCAAGGAAATAATATATGTTCAAGTTTTCACTTCTGCCGGCACTCCCGGAGTGCAACCCGTGGTTTTTTTTCTAGGTTTCCGTATGTGTGATAGTTTGACAGACAAGTCTAACGCAGTGAAACATACGGTATACTATTAATACTGTAACATTTTATTTTATTTTTTCCTCGTGTCGGGAGAAGGGCCCAGTTTTTGTCAAGTTCCAGGTAAAAATTAAATATAAAGTTATAATACATCCGAGTCATGCGGTAACGGAATGGTGGGGAAAAAACTCAATGACAGAAATGTAGGTTAATAGTAACGATGATTCAATTGACTGGTCAGTTGGTGTAGAGGAACACTAAAGATAGGCTAGGTTGGAAAAGCGACAAGGGAAAAAAATAATTTGTTTTTTTCATGGTCCAATCTTTCTTGGAGAGTCGTTCAAGCAATGTTCTATGACTATGAAATAAAACGATTTTTTTTTTTTTTTTAAATCCATAACTTCTTGCAAGTTTGTCAAAGTAAAAATATAATTTATTATATGGAATGTTTTTGTATAGTCACTAAAATCTTTCTATATCTGTTTGCAAAGGTGCAGTTGAACACTGAGAAGAACAGACAAGATACTGAGGGTCACCAATGGAAGCTAACTACTTTCATACGCTTTCATAGTCCGTAAACTTCGTGTATCGACACTGTTCGCACTGCCGGCCCAGGCCTGTTGAGAAACGGAGATGGCACTATTCCTATGTGTGCTGCCTTTATCGGGTGCTGTAGTCGCCTTAAGTATTAATGGGTTTTTCTTATTTTTTATTATGAGATGGATTAACTCTTGACTACAATATTGACCAAGCTCATAGATGAGGTCGACAATTGAGCGAGTTAACCCAGAAAATGCCTAATAAGACACTCTTTTTCTCTCGCACTATCAAAATGGCAAAGACGACTGCTACTTGAGTATAGATCAGAGTCTGAGGCCCGTATTACAAAAGCAGACTCAAGTCTTGACCTATACTTAAGCATTGATTGTCTCTTTCTCTCACTATCAAAATGACAAAGAAGACTGCTACTTTAATATAGATCAGAGTCTGAGGTCCGTATTACAGAACGCGACTCAGACTCCGATCTATGCTTAAGTAGCAGTCGTCTTTGTCATTTTAATAGTGAGAGAAAGAAACAACCAATACTTAGGTAAGTACAGATCAAGACTTGAATCTCCTTCTGTAATACAGGCCTTAGTCTTGGTTTATAGCTACTTAAGTATTGATTGTCTCTTTCCCCCCTATCAAAATGACAAAGCCGACTGCTACTCAAGTATAGACCAGAATCTGAGTTGTGTTTTGTAATAAGGACCTAAGAAAGCATAACATTACAATATACACACGGACGGTCTATCCTCTGTGTAGGGTACAACCCTAGCAATATCACTATATAATAACGATATAACTCGTTAAATTTGATCCGTCGAGAAATCCCCCAAGTATTGACTAGGTATTTAGTATTACGCTGGCAACATTACGTAACAAGAGATCATCTCCTCTGTGTCTACATAATAGACGTACAACATCGTCTGTAGCCATAGATTGATAAGGAAGAGAAGATTCACTAATATTATAAAAATCACAAAGAAAGAAGACACTACGGCACGTATTACCGAAGGAGACTCAAGTCTTGATTCACTCACTATCAAAATGACAAAGACGATTGCTACTTAAGTATAGATCAGAGTCGCGTTCTGTAATACGGACCTAACTAAAATCGCAAAGGCTATTATGGAATCAATTAAGAAATAGCAGACTGTAGGTTCTAATTATGCTGTTGTTAATACAAAAGACACGACAATCGATTTCTAAGACTTTATATCTAGGTGGAATATTTCAAGAAAAGCGACAATCTAGAAAAGTTCACATTTAAAAATCTAGGCAAAAAGCAGGTGTTGGTTCTGAGGTCCAGATGTAGAGTTTCTTTTTATCTGAATTTGAGGTTTAACTTAGAGAAGAGGTGCAGTGAATAAAAAAAACCTTAGTGTGGGCATTTGAGTATTTGGCGCAATTTTTTTAAATACTAAACCATCCTTCTCTTACGACTCTACGTTCGTAACCTATTTAACCTGTACCCTAGTTAGTCGGGTAAGAAGCCAATTGTCGGCGTCCCAGAGGTCGTAACGAGGAAGCTACAATTGCTGACAACTGGACCGTCTACCCTAATTATATTGCTAATTTGTCTTGGAGATTAATTTGCTGGTAGAAGTTTTATGAAGACAATTGTGACAATTTAGGAAGATAAAGAATTGTATAAGGTAATCCCTAATCAATCGTGAAATAGTTTGTGGGTGACACGTTAGCTTTAGCATTTGGAGACGCTAAAATGTGTTAATGACTGTATCAATTACCCTAGTTTAAAAGTAAGGATCTCTAGAAATTATTATAAAACGATCACACAAAAAAGTGAACAAAACGTGCCCGTTGTTCGCCAAAAGAGAAACATGCTTTTTTTTCTATTTTGCATAAAGAATGGATTCTATCTTGATTAGAATTTAGCTCCGGGGCGAAGATGTGGTCGAGGATGTAGCGGACTCACTCAGAAGATATTATTCACTCGAACTTAACAGAGATTCAAGTTATATGAGCCCAGAAATATCGACGCAGGCAAGGTATTCCATTCCTGAGCGGTGCGCAATAGTGTGCTGTGATGTTATATAATTTAAGTAGAAGGATCTTTATTGCTGAATGTTTTGTTTTTTTTAAACGCTAAGTTCGATCCTTAATCCCCCAAAAAACTAGTTTTTTGGCACGCACAATCTAGTAGCAGAAAATTAGCGTATCAATAAAGATCAAACACGTAAAATATAATTAACAGGTTGCCAATTCGATAACAAGATTCGATAGCGGACGACTTTATTTATAAACATGCATGAACACATTACTTATTTTGATGGATAAACATGGTCGACATTATGTCATCTCGGACAAGATATTGCTTGTTGAGGTGTCATCGTTTATTTGTAGAGAAAAGGAGAATTAGTGGTTAACTCAATTATTGTACGAGTATTGAATTTCGACTAATTTTACCAAAAATTCTAAGTTTCTTCGCCCCTAAGCTACCAAAAATTCTAAGTTTGGTAAAATTTTTGGGAGACTGAACCATGGCCTAATCAAAAACTGACTCAACTAAAGTCTAACACGTCATTCTGAGTACCTAGTTCCGGATATAGTCTTTGGCCGTAACTTCAACCAGTTTTAGGATTGTTATTGTGATATGATATCTTGTATTTTGATATTTGTATTACGAAATATTCGATTAGTTAGTAGAAAAGATATCCAAAGTGTTAATCTGACCTTGTGAAACTTCGCTGTATACCTAATAATTTATTTTTTAAATATATCTCGGACAACAGGTAAATTATAAAAAAAAAAACTCAATTGACGTGTTTTAAAACATTACGTTATAAAATTATTTGATTGTTTCGCTTGTTTTACTTAATTTCCTGTGGTGTACCTACGTGAAACGGAGCGTTTTATTCTGTTGAATTACATCAAATCGGGTTGATTTTTTTAATACAAAAAACACTAAATAATGATACTGTAGGGTTTTGTGGTAAGTCCCTGGACGTCGTTTCAGTCATATACTAGGAAAATACGTCATTTCCCGACTACAGGGAAAACAATAACACAAAAGACACAAATGATGTGTAATAATAATAACTTCAGTAATTCAAGGATGAGGTGGCCTTATGGCACAATAATTGTTGAATAAATAATACACCTATCGACTATTGACTCAGATGATCTAAAGGACATAAAAGCGACCACATGAGAACAAAATTCTAGGAATTTCTCGCAGCCTAATTATCTATCTTTATCCATAACAGATAATGGTAAAATAAACAACCGATAACTAATTATATTGCTAAACTTATCGATATTTATAGGCTTAATGATAATGTTATCTTAAATTTAAAAATAAAAGCGACAATCCATGTTTAGATTTGCATGTTACTGAACCTACCGAACTCCAGAACAAAAGCTCAAAAATCCAAAATGTTGCCAAAAACGTCACAAGTAAACACAACACTAGGCTTTATAACAATAAAACCATTGCCACCACTTGCTTTTGAGAAAAAAAAACACATGACACATTCACAACACTTTCAAAAAACTTTTAAATTCCGAACCGTCAGCCACTGGCCGCATAGAACGGGAGACTGAGCAAATCACACCACAGTAAATAAGTGCGAGCGAGATGGCAACACATTGCACCTGTGCACTTAAAACAAAACGTTAGTTAGAATGGGACGGCAATAAAACAAGTCATACATCAAAGCGAGACAAAACACCGGCTTTTGATCCTACTGCGAGATCTTAAACGTCATAAGCGTAGTAGCAAAACCAATCGATTTTGAACTTTGCTTGATACCATTTAAAATTGAAAATTGCTTGTTTGATGAACTTTTTAAGCTGTAATATTGCGCATGATTTGAAGTTTATTGTCAGGGTCAACATATGGCGAATACTGGTCCGTTGGCCAAATTCCGTAGAACAATGCTTGAGTTTGCAATTGTCCGGCATTTATCAGGAAGGTTCTGCTCTTTTGACTAATTTCCACATTTTCAATTGAGCTGACGAGTTTATCATCACGTAATTAGTGAAACAGGCGAGTTTTAAATAAAACAATAGAAAAATAATTGTTTTGTTGATATTTAATAGAAATTCTCTAAATACTGCATTTATTTAGAGAATTTCTTTTCTCTGCCTGCGTCTGTATTTCTGGGCTCTTATAATCCGAGTCTCTTTAAAGTTCGAGTGAATAGGCATCTTCTGGGTGAGCTTGCTACATCCTCGACCACATCTTCGCCCCTAAGCTACCTAGGTTGTGGTCAAGAGCGACCCCATTCGTTATAAAAAAACAACGGGTTGCACTCCGGGAGTGCTGGCTGGCAGAAGTGCAAACTTGAACATACATATATAACTTCCTTGCGGTCTACTTTCCCTCCGTCTTACGAATTTTCGATCAAGTGTCCTGTGTCCTGACGCGAGTTTAACATTTTCTTCCCATCTCAAAAAGAACGCCGCTAAAGAAGTTTTCACTCTCCCTCCGTCTTACGAATTTTCGATCAGGTCACGTGTCCTGACGCGAGTTTAACATTTTCTTCCCATCTCAAAAAGAACGCCGCTAAAGAAGTTTTCACTCTCCCTCCGTCTTACGAATTTTCGATCAGGTCACGTGTCCTGACGCGAGTTTAACATTTTTTACCCATCTCAAAAAGAACGCCGCTAAAGAAGTTTTCACTCCCTCCGTCTTACGAATTTTCGATCAGGTCACGTGTCCTGACGCGAGTTTAGTATTTTCTTCCCATCTCAAAAAGAACGCCGCTAAAGAAGTTTTCACTCTCCCTTCGTCTTACGAATTTTCGATCCGGTCACGTGTCCTGACGCGAGTTTAACATTTTTTACCCATACTTCAAAGTGCACAACGCCGCTAAAGAAGTTTTCACTTCAAAAAAAAATATAGAGATCTTTTATCAAGCTATCAAGATAACTGATTCTCTTTTATAATTTTGAAAGAAACAAAAAAATAACAAATGGATATTCTGACTCAATTTACGCAGGTACTATTTACTGTTTTTACTAAATAATAAATCCACGAGATTTTTCGAAACCCAGACCTTGCTACTCTGAAAATATTTTTTTATTCCTTTTTTTTAAACAAAGGCCTAGGTGTGTTAACTTTTTTTAACAAGTGGGTAACAGTTTTCCCTACTTCGCCCTAAACATAATTAATTAAAGTAGCCGCGACATACGAGGGTTAACGTAACTTAATATGAACCCTCACCCACCTCAACTTAGAGGGGTAACTCCCACCCTTAGTATACCTACCGGAAATGACGTAGTGCCTGTCATACGTCACGCAACTACAGATGGATTTGAATAATGTATATAATATATACTAATATACAGGTTAAAAAGGAACCTCCTAGCTTTATTGATAATCCTGAACCAGTATCACTTACAGATCACTTTTTTTTTAGTTTTTTTATTATTATTTTTTTTATCTGTGGGATTTTTTTTTCCTTAAACGTAGACACTACTCGAGTGCACCCCCCGAGCGCTTTCCGCACCCCTCGCGTGCCTGGTGTAGGAGTAATGTCTACGTTTAGGCAATAAATGAACTTTTCCCTTTAAAAAAATTAAAAAAAAAACATAAATGTGATCTTTTAGTGATAATGGTTCAGGATTTTGAATATAGCTAGGAGGTTTTTTTCACTCTGTATACGCTCACGCCTGTAATCCCATACAAGGTAGGCAGAGCATCACTGGTTCAGAACCACTTTATGCCACTTTTGACATAAATTCTGGAGGTTATATGATGAAACCATGACGTATAGTGGTGACAAGTTGTCAGCCTTTCGCATACAATGCAGCAAAACCGTCGCGTCCTTATTACTGACTTTTACAGTATGCCTGGGAAGAATTGGCAGCTGGCACATTCTAAGTTTTTCTATAACTCCTAGACCAGCGTCGAAGGAATTAAATTGGAGAATAAAATATTGTTAAGGCGAGTAAGATGGACTATACTTACTTCGCGACAGATACGCTATATACATAAAAGTGAGAACGATTGGGTCGGGACCCGTTCGACAGGTAAAGTTCGGCCGGTCACAAAAAATGATATGGTTCGACCTGTATTTTGGTGTCGTTATAAAAGAATTATAAAACATTTATTTATTTATTTATTGATCAATAAATAGTTCAATTCAATTTCAATTTCTTTATTGCAAGTCACAAAAAATTCTTAAAAGATCTTACAACACAATAACAATAAGTCTGATGTAGTTGATGTTTTATAATTTCTGTTTTAATAAAAAACTTAAATTTGTATACTGAGTTTTTAATTGATACACTGTTACACTTTTGCATGTGACTGTACTAAGAACTAAAACAATTATACCTGTCGAACTGGATATGAAATCGCGTACCTGTCGAAACGACACCACCGGCCGAACCTTACCTGTCGAACGGGTCCCGACCCGAATTTTTTTTACTATTTTAACCCCCAACAAAAAAGAGGGGTGTTATAAGTTTGAAATGCGTTTGTGTGTATGTCTGTGGCGCTCCTAAACGAATGGACCGAAATATTAGTGTAGATAAATGCGCTTACAGAAGGAGGCTCAAGTTTTGATCTATACTTAAGTATTAATGGGTTTTTCTTATTTTTTATTATGTGATGGATTAACTCTTGACTACAATATTGACCAAGCTCATAGATGAGGTCGACAATTGAGCGAGTTAACCCAGAAAATGCCTATTAAGGCTCTCTTTTTCTCTCGCACTATCAGAATGGCAAAGACGACTACTACTTAAGGCGACTACAGCACCTAAATTGCGATTTTATGATGCGTAGATAAGTATGACGCACTGCATTAAATCAAAGAAAAAAATACTACGGTAATATTCAGGACATAAACTAGATAAGTAGTTTGCTGAAAACATGATTCAGCACTTTTGGTTCGATAGAAAAAACTCACAAAGTCACCTCGAAATACCAATATTGTGTATCTTTTAAGCTGTAAAAACGATAGTAAAATGCACACAGGAACTTGAATTTGGTATCAAAATGTTTGTGATTGAACACTCTCGATAAGTAGTTAACGCATTTTTCGATTTAAGTTGTTACCTTTCCATAAATCTCATTTTTCTAACTTTCGAACAAGTTTTTATGCACGCACGCTTTCATAGTCCGTAAACTTCGTGTATCGACACTGTTCGCACTGCCAGGCCAAGCCTGTTGAGAGACGGAGATGGCACTATTCCTATGTGTGCTGCCTTTATCGGGTGCTGTAGTCGCCTTAAGTATAGATCAGAGTCTGAGGCCCGTATTACAGAAGGAGACTCAAGTCTTGATCTATACTTAAGTATTGATTATGTCTTTCTCTCACTATCAAAATGTCAAAGACGACTGCTACAAAGTATAGACCTGAGTCGTGTTTTGTAATACGGACCTGAAAGTGTCATATAGGCTAATCACGCGAACGAATTCACGGGAACAAGCTAGTATGGAGTCAGTAGGGTCAAAAAACGAATGTGTATGTATATATTTTAATCCTTTAATGTGTGCTTGTATGTATTTAATGTAATCTTGACTTATTTTAAGTGGCATCCTGAATGTCCTTAAATAAAGATTTTTTTCTATTTCTATTTTCCAATAATCCTGGGAACTGTCTGTGCGTAAATTGGAAGCAAGACGTAGGCGGGCTTCAATAGGAGGAAGTTGCTTGTAAGTATGTTTGTATCATCGACCGTTTACTCGGAGATAATTCGTGGTACTGCGTATGTGGGAACACGCACTGGTGGGATTGGAATTTGGATCTTTAGACGTCCATGTATGACGTTGACGTCTCACAAAATTTCGACTTTTTGGCCTTTGTCACACTTATTCTTCTTATCGTCTTATGGTCTCATGCGGTGTGGTAGGCGCTGTAAAAGGCCGTCTGGTTCGCGACCACCCTCCTACCGAAGTCTGACGCCAAACAGCTTGCTGTGTTCCGTCGGTGCGTGGGAGTACCAGTGCCTTTATAGGTATTTTCTGGGTTAACTCGCTCCATCGTCGACCTCATCTTTGACCTTATGGTCAAGATTGAGGTCAAGAGTTAACCCATCTTATAATAAACAAAAAAATCGTGTTGGTAGTCAAGTGTGTGGCGAACTTGGCTAAGCCTGGTGTCAGAGTTTTCAAACCGCCTCTGACTTTGTCACACTTTTTCCTACCTTTTCAAACAGGTATTGTACGTATTGCGTACTCTTACCAGGCATACTGTAAAAATAAGTAAGTGGGACGAGAGGGATTTGCTGTATTGTGTGCGAAATGCTGACAACCTCTCACCACTGTACTCGTATATCATGAATTCATGATTCATCTAATAACACTCTGAATTTATGGCGGTTTTAAAACCACTGATGCTCTGCCTACCCCGTTACGGATTGTAGGCTTGAGCGTTTGTATTATGTGTATTGTAACATTATACCCATCCTCCTGTGACTGAGACGTTATGTATGGATGGCTACAGTACTAATTGTGAAGGAAATCCCGAACATTCCTACCACTTCTGTAGCGTTCGCTGATCTGAACCGATCAGTGAGGACAAGCAACGTACACAGTGGCAGAGAACCTGATGGGTGACCAAAGTGGCAATTTATCATAAGCGTTTCCGTGTTTCGGAGGGCACGTTAAGCTGTCGGTCTCGGTTGTTGTTGATTGACTACAGTCGTTAAAACCAAGTCAAAGGACATTTTGCGGTTTGAAAATTTTTACACCAGGTTTAGTTCGCCACACACTATACCTACACGATAAGAAGAAGACCGCTTCTTTAACCCTGTTGGCAGGGTCTTCGAGTATCTACCTTTCTGGTAGATAAAGTATCTACCTTTCCGGTGTCTAGCCCGACTTCATGGCGATAGACGATTGAGAAAAAAAACACAAACCGCCAGATGCGAAAACAAACAAAAACTTCGAGAAATAAATATTTGCAGTCATTTCCTTGCAAAACAGTCGAATTTCAAGAAAGCTATTGCGCTATTACTTTGAGTGACCTTTAAACGAAGGGGATAGGGTTGTATTTTGCTTGTCTCTGGCGCATTCGTAAATTTCAGTGCTAAATAATGTTTACACGAAACATAGGCTGGAACTCATCAACTCGCACTGTACATCAAGAGCTTTAAACTACTGTTATATTGACAAAATCAGCCTTGTGCCGTTATGATAAGTACGAAAATCCAAAGTGCTCTAATGTGCTCTTGACTGTCGATGCTGCCATTCATAGACAGCAAAGTTCTTTGAAGGTCTCTGGTTGGTTTTGGATAAAAAGTACCTACATCATGTCGTAGAGAAAAAAATCTATTTGAACGGAAGCGTCAAAGAGATTTAAAAAATAACAGAGGGGAATGAAGTAAATGGCGAGAGATAAACCTGTGACCCTATTTTTGAATCGCTCGCCTCATGTTGTTTCACGCAAATTGTATCGATTTAGGAATTGTTTTGCAATTTGGTAAGACCTGTTTGTCGAAGTGTAATAATGATGAAAAATTTTGGAATTTCGTAGAATCCGCATAAAACAACAAAAGATATCGCTAGACACGAGGGGAGCTATTCAAAAAATAGGGCCCCCAGCCTTCAAGCCCTTTTGTCATTCGATCGCGCAAACAAAACAATGCTTTAGTTTGTATTTTGGGCTAAAGCTTCTCATGCCTTAAGGCGACTACAGCACCTAAATTACGATTTCATGATGCGTAGATAAGCATGACGCACCGCATTAAATCGAAGAAAAAAATACTATGGTAGTATTCAGGACATAAACTAGATAAGTAGTTTGCTGAAAACATGATTCAGCACTTTTGGTTCGATAGAAAAAGCTCACAAAGTCACCTCTAAATACCTAATATTGTGTATCTTTTAAGCTGTAAAAACTATAGTAAAATGCACACAGGAACTTGAATTTGCTATCAAAATGTTCGGGATTGAACACTCTCGATAAGTAGTTAACGCATTTTTCGATTTAAGCTTACCTTTCCATAAATCTCATTTTTCTAACTTTCGAACATGTTTTTACGCACGCACGCTTTCATAGTCCGTAAACTTCGTGTATCGACACTGTTCGCACTGCCGGCCCAGGCCTGTTGAGAGACGGAGATGGCACTATTCCTATGTGCGCTGCCTTTATCGGGTGTTGTAGTCGCCCTTCACTTGGCGTTGCGTGTTCGCGTAGCGTATTCGCCGTTTTTGTCCGAATATACGTACATAGTCCAAACAGCACAAACAAGACGTCCTCACTTGGGATGCCAACAGCAAATAATGTCTAACAAATCCTTTGATGTGTGACCAAAGACCGACAAGACAAGCGAACGGATCGGCGTATTTGCCTTTTGTGTCTTTGTCATATTGGTGCAAATATGGCAAATATAGACGAATAAATCCTCCATACATGATATTATTTGGCCGAATACAGCAAATACGCGAAAACGCAACGCTAAGTGAGGTGCCACCTTTACTCATATTCGAAGAAATCGGTCATTAACCTAATGGAAACCAAAAAATTGTAGTAAAAAATACCTAATTGATTCCAGATTTCCTAAACTCCGTTCGAAGCAGCAAAGGTGAACTTGTAGCGTAAGTCTCAGTAGTTTTTTTTTTCAGTCGAACCTAAGCCAAATCAGATTAAGCGAAAATACTGTGTAAGCCATTTAACAAAATATTTACTTATAAGAATTTTTCGTTTATCTGAAACAGAAACTGGTTAGTTTCTGTGAAATCTTTATTCGCTGAAGAGAACGATTCCTTGAATTTATTTTCCAAATATAATTTCATCGAAATAGTACAGTCTATTCACGTAACGATTGACAAGAGTAACCCTGGGGGGCTACCACCTAAGCGAAGCTGATGCTGGGTGAACGAATGGAATGTTGTCGATTGCTTATTTATAAAGAGACCTTGATTAACGACATGAACCAAACACAGCAATGTACATCATTTCATTCGTTCAATCAGCATCAGCTTCGCTTAGGTGGTAGCCCCCCGGGCTATTCCAAATAAAGTCGATTACGAATGAACGATGAAGTTTTTTTTGTACAGAGGCTAGTAAATCAGGTTACCTCGATTCATTGAAAAACAGTTCTTATCGCAACAGCACAGATTGCACACATATGTAACTTGATGTGCGGGCTTCTGTACATTAGAATGCTGCGTTCAGCTTAAAACTGCACTAAACTCTATTGAAAATCACTTTGTACACAAGCAATGTATGACAAATTTTAGAGGGGTGTAATATTTTAAGTTTGTCGTGTGGTGTATCTGTATGTCTGTGCCATCGTAGCTCCTAAACGAATGGACCAATTTCGATGTGGTTTTTTTTGTTCGAGATGGTTCTTAGCTATTTTCCCTGGGATACACGCTTAGCTTAGTGCAGTGACCACTGTTAACTTAGGTTAAGCTTATTTTGTTATTTCCTACTTAAATAATGTAACTACTTGAATTTATAAGCAATATTTCTAGTAAATAATAGTAGATTGTATGACAAGAGAGCAAAGAAGTATTTTTAGGCGAGGTAAAATAATTTGCTCTCGAGTCATATACTATACTTTTCATTCACTTTCTATGAAAAAATAAATTACAAGAACGGAGACTTAATTCGCGCGTTTTTTTTTTTCAATTAGCGTGGGGGGCCGCCACCGCGCAGCCAAACGTATCAGCCAGTATTCATACAATTTGCGTTCGATTTCTATGAATGACACACGTTCTAAATTCAAATCTCTTTTAGGCCCGCCAATGATTTTCTGGCGGGCGTAAAAGCTCATTTGCACAAGAGTTCTTAACAGAAATGAGTTCTTTTGCTCCCACTTATAGAGGAACAAAGCGACACTTTTCGAATAGAAGGGATGAAAATATTATTATTTTATCAAAATTGTTTCAGCTGTTTAAAGTAGTAAGTTATGAATGTCGAAGGTGAAAACAATTTCAATTCCAATTTAATTCCTTACTCTCTATTCTATAGAAATCTCTATTTTATTGAAATACTAGCCACATGATGACTTATGTTTACCTAATGTCTCTAAGAATGTAGTTTAGTTATTTGTTTGTTTGTATTGTTCCTGAAAACATGAGATCATGTAAAATTAGTAGCCAATAGGTATTGGAATGTCTGGCGGAATAATACTGTAAGGAAATGGATAAAACTGATCACAACACATCAAATTCACAACGAAGTTTTAGAACATTTATTATTACACGGTTTTTCCCGCGGCTTCGCTCGCGCAAAGAACTCTTTTAGTTACCCATTTCATTCTTCACCCCTCAGGGAATGATTTTTGAAAAATTGCAAAACACGTGTCCGTTTATTTGCTTCAAAGTTTTGAGCCAAAATACGTTAGCACTATTATTTATTCTGTGCCAAAATGTCCATAAAAAGTGTTTTCTCCATACAAATTTGAACCCCCATTTCACCTCCACAGGCGTTGAACTTCGAAAAATCCTCTCTTAGTGCTTGCCTACGTCATAAAAGACACCTCTTTGCCAAATTTCAGCTTTCTAGGTCTAAGGGTTTCGGCTAGGCGTTGATGAGTCAGTGAATCAGGACCTCTAATTTTATATATACACATCAACGCGGTCTAGGGATATTGCACGATTTTTCATACAAAAGAGGCCTGTTTGAGAAGCTACAAAAGCATACTCGAGATACATGGAGGGCTTTAATTTTCAGACGAGCAAGTGCTAAACTTGAATTTTCAATTCCAGTCAATAAATTTTGTTTTACTTGAAATTTGTGAAAACGTGATGAAAACGAAAACGAAATTGCAATATTTGCCTGCTTTTTGTATGAAAATGGTCGAATTTACGCAATATTTTTTTCATTTTCGTCACGTTTTCACAAATTTCAAGTAAAACAAAATTTATTGACTAAAATTGAAAATCCAGGATTAGCACTTGCTCGTCTGAAAATTATAGCCCTCCATGTATCTCGAGTATGCTTTTATAGCTTCTCAAACAGACCTCTTTTGTATGAAAAATCGTGCAATATCCCTAGACCGTGTTGATGTGTGTATATTAGGTGACTTTTTATTTTCACAGCGTAATGTATGGGCGGAGATATGATGGAGAATGTAGCGAGCTCACCCAGAAGATGCCTATTCACTCGAACTTTAAAGAGATTCGGGTTATATGAGCCCGGAAATACAGACGCAGGCAGATAATTTCATTTATTAGCGGTGCGCAATAGAAAAGAATTTAAATTAACTAGCGAAAATTTGGGATGCGAATCAACCCACTAAACTGTATTCAGTTATTACTTTATCCAAGAAATTCAAGATGTAAAGGACAGCTTAGCAAATATGTAATACTAGCTTTCCGCCTGCGGCTCCGCCCGCGTGGACTTTCACATTTTTTAAAATAAAAAGTATCCTATGTTACTTCTAGAGCCTCCGAGAAAATGTGTACAAAGTTACATGATGATCGGTTGAGCAGTTTTTGCGTGAAAGCGTAACAAACATCCACGCTTTCACATTTATAATATTAAGTAAGGATAATATATTAATATAATCCACTCATAATTATCATCAGCTATAAGTAATATTTTTTCCCGGAAACGTCACGTTAAGGAGTTTTCATTATTTACCTACTTTTGTACTACGCAACGTATCGTGAAACCGCGCCCCGCGCGCAATCCTCCCGCGCCGCGTTGCTATCGGAGTTTTCGTGTTTTACGTTGTTATGATTATTTTTTTTGCAAAATGCAGTGTATTCGATTAAATAATAAAAACCGGCCAAGAGCGTGTCGGGACACGCGCATTGTAGGGTTCCGTAGTAGCATGGTTCAAATATGCAGCTGGCTTCTTAATTCTACGAGCATATGGACGGTTAAATCGCTAATAATGTCTAATAAAAACGAGGTCACAAAGAAAGAAGGTAACTAAAGGAGAAATGTAGATTCCAGCGCCTCAAGGAAAATGAAAATAAATTCATCTGTTTAATAACCACCTCGCGTGGATGCAAATGGTTGTATAAAAATTGTTTACATTACGTATTCATTTAAAACGGGTGTACTATCGTTACGGTCGTAGTTAGAGATGAAAGAGACTGTCTTTTAAGGCTTATTAAAAAGACTCGCCTCCACCTTACAGGACTTGACTCTAAAATTAAGACTGAAAGTTCGAGTTTTTATTAATAAGACTTAGTAGTTTATTAAAAGATTAAAAACTGAAACGACTCAAGTTGTTTTCAAAATACTAAAAGACTTAAACGACTCAAGTTCTTTTATGTAAAAGGGATCGCACCGCAGTTTGTGTGTGATATTAAATATTTCTTTTGTATCCTATCAACCAAAAGGAATAATTCACGCCTAA
The DNA here is from genome assembly GCA_949987775.1 of Aproaerema taeniolella. Lineage (NCBI taxonomy): Eukaryota > Metazoa > Arthropoda > Insecta > Lepidoptera > Gelechiidae > Aproaerema > Aproaerema taeniolella. The sequence goes on along the minus strand of OX465265.1, from coordinate 14,629,933 downwards.
ACCACTAAATACATTTTGATAACACTTGACAAGGAGATAAAATGAGATATTTACATTCTATCAACACATACCTTACGACTGTCGACTTCCTTCCCAGATAATGAGTCGCCAGTCTTTTAAGTCCTTTTAAGCTGTTTAAGTAACAGCTCAGTTTTTTACGTTAAAAGACTTCAACTACAAAAGCTAGTCTTATGACTAAAGGTTGGGAACTAAAAGACTGAATCAGTCGCGAGGCGTTAAAAATAAGGTGAGTCTTTATTAAAAGCCTTAAAAGACTGAGTGTCTTCCATCACTAGTCATAGTCGATGTTAAAATCTCCAAAAACTATAGTATAAAAAACAAACGTATTAAAGAGTTTGTAGTTTCAGAAATAACTTTAGTTTTGGTCTAAACACAACATAATGAAATTATAAAATTCGCGAGCGAAGCGAGCGAAAATTTTTTTATATATATTTTTTTTTTGCGACAATATTATTAGAAATAATATAGACCTGCTGATAAAATAACCTCGCCTCACTTTTAGTATTTAACCTTGTAAACATATTCTTATTAATTCCAAAAACGTTTGGCACTTGGTCGACTATCACTCGCAAACTTGAAAGGCCAACTTATGTGTGATAGTTTTTCTTTTAATTTCGTTGTATATTCTACCAACGAGAATTTTTTCTCATTTTTAGAAACAACCGTTTAGCTGTTAGAGGGGGGGACACTAACTTTGGTTTAGGGCTAAATACAACAGAATGGAAGTATTTAATCCGCGAGCGAAGCGAGCGCGAATTTTTTTTTACTTAAAAAAAAATTTTAAAAAAATTAAAATTTTTTTAGCAACAAAAGTATTGTTAGGAATAATTTCGAGCTGGTGCTAAAAAGCAGGTCGCGTGGCGATTGTGTATAATTTTGATGTCATTTTCGTAATTAACACCCCCAAAAACCTATAACGACACATGAAATGTCAATATGGTAAATGCTAAATGCTCGTGAAATATTTAACATTTTTTTTTCATTTTAAAAATTAATTTTTCGCAAACGGACTGCTGAATCGAAAAACGTTCGTAGTAAACCTCTTCTATCTTTTAAAAAACTATCCTATGACATCCCACTCGATGATATCGGCGGGAAAAAAAAATCCATCGCCCTTTCACATGTATGGGAAACACCCGAAAAAATTTTTTTTACAAAATTTTGTTTTTTCTATTTGTCGGCGCAATTAATATGTATGAACATGCCAAATTGCAGCTCTGTAGTACCAAGGATCTAATATTAGTAAATATATTCTTCTTAATCCCAACAATGTTTGGCACTTGGTTTACCATTACTCGCAAACTTGAAGGGCCAACTTATGTTTTATAGTGTTCCTTTTAAATTTGATGTATATTCTACCTCTGTGAATTTTTCCACATTTTTAGAAACAACCGTTTAGCTGGTAGAGGGGGGGACACTTGTGTTTGACAAAAATTTTCACTTTAAAAATTTATGATTCGCAAACGGAGTGCTAAATCGAAAAACGTTCTTAGTAAACCCCTTCTGTCTTTTAAAAAGCTATTCTTAGACTCCACACTCGATGATATTGGCGAGAAAAAAAAATTCATCGCCCTTTCACGTCTATGGGAGACACCCGAAAAAAATTTTTTTTCTAAGGTTTTACTCTACAGTTCTGTCGGCGTGATTAATATGTATAACCATGCCAAATTTCAGCTCTGTAGTACCAAGGGTTTCTTAGAAAACCCGCGGACAGACGGACAGACGGACATGGCAAAACTATAAGGGTTCGTAGATTACTACGGAACCCTAAAAAAGTGTAAGCTGAAAATATTAATAAACATGAAAAAAAAGGTAAGTTTTCCGCAGAAAAATTCCACTGGAAAATCATTCAGAATGATTGCCTGAGTCCAGGGTTTCAGTTTTTGCTAAGCTGTCTTTTACACCCTGTATAATTTAAAATAAAAATAAAAACCTCTCCTTACAACTTAAGCGATTAGCTGAGTGCCTTTAGTAGAAAACGAAAATTTTTTTTAGAATTTCTTATGGGTTCTTCGGGAAAAGTTGACCGGTTTTATGGGGAGAATAAGGCCCGTATTACAGAAGGAGACTCAGTATCGATGTATTCTTAAGTATTAACTGTCTCTTTCTCTCACCATCAAAATGACAAAGACGACTGCTACTCAAGTATAGATCAGAGTTTGAGTCGCGTTCTTTAATACGGACCTCAATCCGTTGAATCCATGAATTATGAGCACATTGCATACCGATCGCCTGCTTTAACAGACGATCTTGATTTGAAACAACGTGCTTCTAAAAATTTTAATAAATAATAAAGTGTATCAACCTTATTTACCAATGCTGCAATAGGTGCCGGCGCCGTGAACCAAACGATACCGCGTTCTAGAGTCTAGAGTACTAGCTGCGCCATCTAGCGGATTTTTTTAGAAACTTTGTCACGTCGCACGGGATTGATAAATAGAAGTGAGATGGCGTTCATAGCTGTAGTCCACTAGTGAGAAGAGGTTACCTACAATAATGAATTTAATCAAAATTATTCTTAGCTATATGTATTTAAATATAATAGGTTTAGACGTTAAACGATGAATGCCGGGGAGTTTTTATTTTTATTTTAGAGTTATTTCTTATTCTATCCATACTCCATACTAATATTATTAATGCATAAGTAACTTTGTCTGTCTTTTACATTATTAGTCCTAAGCTGCCCAACCGATTTTGTTTAAATTTTTTACCAACTTTACACACATTTATGAAACCCTCGAAAAACTTAAATTCAAAGTGTTTATTTCATTGAACATACAAAATGTCAATATAGTAAATTACATTAGAATAGAATAGGATAGAAAAAAATCTTTATTTTATAGGACATTCAGGATGCCACTAAAAACAAGTCAAATTACATGAAAGACATACAAACATACATTAAAGGATTTAAATACATACATACACATCGTTCTTTTGACCCTACTGACACTACGCCTATTCGCAAAGGTGCAGTCTGCCCCAGAAAGGACAAAGTTTCACCGCATTTCGATAAAGTTTCAAAGCCCAAACTTTTTTTTCTCATAGACCACTTTCAAGATTTTGCTGGTTCCGGTGGACCCCCTTCATTTCTACAATATTCCTTTGACTCGACAAAAAAATTAAGATTAGATCTAACTATGCCATTATAGATCTAAATTTGCGTTACGGCTGAGTTGAGTTCCAACTATACTTCCAATCACGAATTAAGAGTTTTCGATAAAAAGTGAGAATTGATTGGTTTGTTAATTAATTGATTCTGCTGTGAGTGGATGTCAAGTAAAATTCCTTCCAACTTTAGGATGTAAAGGACAGCTTAGCAAATATTTAATATAATATATTAATATAATCCACTCATAATTATCATCAGCTATAAGTAATATTTCCATCAATTATTTATCTGCCTAAAATGTAGGCTTGACTTCATAGGTGAAATCAAGCCAATATTTTAGTTCTTCAATATCGAAACCAGATAAATTTTCGTGGACCCCGCTTACGAATTGTGAACCCCCATTTTTTTGTTACGCCAACGTAAACGCCCATTTTTTTGTCACGCCAACGTAAACGTCCATTTTTTTTGTCACGCTAACATCGACCCCCATCGAGTCGCCCGCGGATCCCTGGGGGTCCACCTAGACCACTTTGGGAATCAGTGCCCTAATCAGATGCGCAAACATTAAGTATTTACACTACAAGGACCAAAAAACAAAGCCTTGACCATGCATTATTCAAATTGAGACATTACATCATTCCACAAAGGCCAACACCAAAAAACCTGCTTCATATTTGTTTATCTGATTTGCTAAGCTCTTATCAAGATATTAAATCCGATCCGGTTATGTTCATCCGTACAAGAAGCAGTTTCTCAAGAACATAAAGTTGTTTTTTAGGGTTCCGTACCCTAAGGGTAAAATGGGACCCTATTACTAAGAATCCGCTGTCCGTCTATGCACCACTGCACCAGGCTGTATCTCATGAACCGTGATAGTTAGACGGTTAAAATGTTTACAGTTGATGTATTTCTGTTACCGCTATAAAAACAAATACTAAAAAATATAATAAAATAAATATTTAAGGGGGCTCCCATACAACAGACATAATTTTTTTGATGTTTTATAGATAATGGTATAGAACCCTTCGTGCGCGAGTCCGACTCGCACTTGGCCGGTTTTATTGGGTTTAAAGTTTTTATACTAATCAATCAACACATGTTCGTCACTTTGCTTTTATATTTTCTAAATTTGATGTTATTAGCTAATAAGGAAATCATTTTTTTTAGGAATACGAATTGGTACTCATTGACTGTTCGAATAGCATTTATTTTACTTTAAGCCTTCGCGCGCCAAATGACCACCTGGTGTACATACGAGATTACTATCGCAAGCGGCGTAAACAATCGCGCGACAAGTTAATAAATATTTATTTTACTTTAATGGATCATTACCGATTGGGTGCCACAGAATGGCCATCGACGCCGGGGCAGACCCAAGGAAAGATGGCGTGATGATCTTGATGCCTACAATTCCAGGTGGCCAAAACTTGCACAAGATCGCAAGAAGTGGAAGGATGCGGGGGAGGCCTTTGTCCAGCAGTGGGATCCTACAGGCTACGGCAAAAAAAAGCAGACACAACCACAGATAATAATTTATCCCAGACGTACTGTAGAAGCCTGATGTATGCGGGATTCAATACTAGAGATGCCACGAATATTCGGCAACTATTCGGTATTCGGCCACTTTTTTGTTATTTGGTATTCGGCCGAATAATACGTACTATTCGACCGAATACCGAATACCAAATCGTGAAAAAAAGACACGTCATAATATTCAATATAATGTATTAATTACCAAATTACAACACTTAGTAAGTAAAAGTGATCAGTGGTAAGTTGTGATGGATAAAAAAACAAGCTTTTCAGCATTTTTTGGTAGCAAACGATCACGCTTTTCTTCATAAATGATACCAACTTCCGAAAACAACCTCTCACTGTACACGCTACTCCCAGGAGAAGAAAGATAACTTTAACAAATTTCGAAAGGTTTGGATATTGTTTTTCGTTTGCTGACCACCACTTGCCGTATACATTGCAACGAGGGAGACAGGTTACGACTTTTCTTATTCTTGATTACCTACGCGCTCGACAAGCATGCATTTTGTGCCAAATATTCGGCCGGCGAACATTCGGCGCTTCGGCCGACAGCGTTGCCGAATATTCGGTATTCGGCCAAATCACTATTCGTGGCAACTCTATTCAATACTAAAGAGAAAGGACATTCAATACAAAGTATAGATCAAGACGAGTCTCTTTCTGTAATATATTCCTAAGAAATCTTCCGCCTCGACCTCTCGAACCAAAACCTTCAATGTATCCAGACCCAATTATCACTCGAACGTGAGCTTATGCCTATCACACCTACGTCACAGCTTGAGTAAATCTATAAAAAAACCTGACACTTTGTCGCGCAATTTTACCTGCTTCTGTGGTGTGATGTCATGCATAGTCATAATTATATTTTTTTATTTGCCTTCAAATGGTAGTGACATACTTAATCCGAATTAAGTACTTTTGATTATTTCCGCCCGTGTGGATTACAGGTTACATTGTGCCCAGCTATGGGATTAAATGCAGCCTGTGCCCTGTCCCAAGGTCTAAACTATCTCTGTATGTATGTTAATTCTTTATTGCTCAAAAACAGTGTTATATTATACATTTTAAAAATCCAGGATGTGGCAGTTCGGCTTACTAAATTACAGTAAAAGCGATTGTGTTATTTAACCTACTCGACCCTGTTAACAGGGTAACCTGACCGGACACATTCAGGCATCTTTGATAATCAAAAAAAATATATATACGTAAGGAACCTATGCCTAGGCCAGTGGTTCCCAAAGTTGACTGGGCGGCGACTCACTAAAATGATAGTCCAAATTTGGCGACCCACCTCGACCTAAAAATTTGTTAAAGGATAAGGTATCTTTACGACCTAACGTTGCAGTAACGTACCTAGTTTAGCGCCATCTATCCGGCGCCTGAGGAAAAATTTTAAAAAAAGAAAAAGAAAATTCCTCATTGGCTTGTTGCTTCCGCCACCGCCGCGCCGCCCGCACGCTGCCCCGCCGCGCCGCCGCCACTGTGTAGGCTGAGCTGAGTTACACACGACGTGCGGATGCTGACCGAACCACACGTTTTTTGTTGTTACCACCGCGACCCACCTAAAATCTTCTCGCGACCCACCAGTGGGTCGCGACCCATAGTTTGGGAAATACTGGCCTAGGCATTTCTAAAAGAAACAAAGAGGATTTTACACTACTAAAAACCTTATCTATACGTATTGTGTAAGTTTCTTAATCCGGAATTGCGAACTATACAGGGCTTCAGGTATCTCTCTTTCAACCTCTCGGGTGGTTAATCAATTCATTAAACTGAACAACTTCCCCAAGGAACATAGGTCAAAATACGAAAAAAATTTTCGAGATCCCATACAAACTTCATCAGCACAGGTATAGCGCATTTTGTATGGGAGATCAATTTTTTTTTTCGTATTTTGACCTATGTTCCTTGGGGAAACGCTTGCGCTTCCTAATGGTAATGGAATAGGCAGAGACCACATCATAAATTTCGGCTATAATCATCTAAAATCATCTCTACGTGAAGGTACATGTAATAAGTGGTTATTGACTCTCAGAAAAACAATTAAAAATACCGTGTGTGTACGCCACCGCGACGCATGTACGTAAAAATAGACGGACGGGCGTCTACCGTATACGTTCGTATGATTGGGGTCAGTGGAGGTTGATATTGAACTTTTTTAAATATGTAATGAATAATGATCCACATAACTTGAGCAAGTCAGCTGATTGCAGCACACTCAATAGGTTAGATGACTCATATTGAAAATTTAGTAAGATAATATATTAATAAACTAAACATAATATACGAAACCACTCTTTACAAAAAAAATTGGTCAGTAAATAAAAAAACTTACAGCCAATCAAACATTTTTGTCTATCTAAAACGAAATTTTGTATGGAAATTATGTGGCGGTAGCGGTACTCAAATGTGACGTCACCGTTTTTTATTTCTCTGTGTCTAATTTTGAACGTTCATATCTTTCTTATTTTTAAAAATGGTAAAAAACGATTTTTACCATGCTATTTATGAAAAAAAGGTTCAATTTAAATAATAAGAGAAAAATTGCGTAATCTACCCATTGCAGAGGCGTCCATTTAAGCACTGGTTGACGTTAACATAAAAAAATATTGCCAGAGATATCTTAAGAGTCACACATAGATGATTTCATTATTTTCACCACACCTCTACGAAATAGTTCACGTAAGTTCTATGGCCCAAGGCACCAGTTAAGGCTGAAGTACAGTTAGCATATCAATTAACAAACGTGACTAAAGACAATATTAGATTTACTGGTAAAAAACAAGCAGTAATGCTACTCGTCAGTACTGTTACAGAAAGTGTATGATCTTATTTAAAACTAGCATTCCGCCCGGGACTTCGTTCCCGTGGAATTCGGGAGAGTTATGTAGCCTTTGTTACTCAGGGATAATGTAGCATTCTAATGGTGAAAGAATTTTTCAAATCGGTCCAGTGGTTTCGGAGCCTATTCATTCAATTCAAACAAACAAACAATCGAATATTTCGTCTTTATAATAAAAGTATTAGTTTAGATATAATAGTATAGATAGACTAAAGGATGTCCGAGATTTTGTTTCGTGCCAAATTTCAGCTTTCTAGGTCCAAGTCCAAGTCGGAGTAATACCAAGGGGGAACCTTTAGGAAGTCTGGACCGCAGTGCATTCCATAATAGGAATAAGACAGACATATTGCTATTCCATAATAAGACAGACATATTGCTGTTCCATAAATCCGATTCCATAATAGGAATAAGACAGACATATTGCTGTTGCAACACAGTAAAAGGATAGACATCAATGCCCTAATTTTAAGTCAAAACTGTAAAATTATTAAAAGCGTAAAACCTTACAAGAACCACACGACGTTCTGCCTACCCTGTAAGGGGTTATAGGTGTGAGTGTATGGATGAGTTTGGATCTTACAAAACTGTCCGTATTTCCAGTTAAAAGAGCAAGCAAACTGCTTTTAAATTTACTAGCATGTGTAAGTCGGACTCGCAATTTCTCTCCATAAGTAGAATGATGTTATGACAAGTGACTAATACGAATTAGTCGTCATAATTCGGTCGCCTGGAAGATATTTCTCTCAAACAATAAACCCACTGAATTGTAGGCGGTCTTCGTCCTTCTGTTAGGTAGTTTTTATATGTCCTTAGTTAATGTTTTTCTTTAGTTAAATAAAACATTAATTTATGCCAAAGTTCTTTTACAAACAGATTATTTCAATAATTCTGCAGCAAGCGAACACAACTATTTTCTGTTGTTTTTATTTTATTTTATGTATTAATAGATAGTTTAAAATTACTTTTCTCATTTTATATTAGACCAGTTTTCCGACCCGGACTTCCTTGCCGTGGGTGGGTATTCGAGAAAATGATACAGCCTATGTCAACCACTGGTAAGAGAGCTATTTATTGGTGACATAGTTTTTAAAATAGGTTCATTAGTTCTAGATTAATTCCTCCAAACAAACTTACAAACTTTACCTCTTCATATCATAATAATAAATAACTTCTTAAATCAAAAATATTTTTAAAGAAAGTAAAATATTCGGCGCAACTGAGACTTAAACCGACCCTAAGATACCTTCAAGTCATGCGGCATGATAGCTCAGTTGGTTAGAGCACCAGGAGATCTAATCCTTGGGTCGTGGGTTCCAGTCCCATTCATGTCAATTATTTTTTTTCTTTAAAAAATTTTGTGAATATCCATCGCGCGGGTTAAGCGTTTCAAAAATACTAAACCTCTCAATTTAACCGTGTGCCACTATATCAAGTATTACAACTACTAAAGCTTACAAAATAAAAGAGTAACCTGCTCAGGACATTCCATTTATTACAGACAACAAAAACTCAAGGGTTTTAAAAGCTAAACCCTCACAAAGTTATCTGGACTGAAGAGATAGGAAAACCTTTTTAACTGCATCTTAGTGGCTCCGAGTGTACAAGACATATCTATTGTTTTGACTCTCTATTGTCGGGAAAAATGAGAGACGTCTGTTTTGATACGATCAGAGCTTCGGTGTTAGATTAGGAATTTTATTCCCTTTTTTGACTGAGGCAATAATAAAACGGTTTAGAAACAGGTTATACTTCGTGTTCTCACACAAGATTCAACACGGCAATGCCGCAAATGTAATGGATTCTCTGTGGCAAGGGGGATGCAAGGAGCGGGTTGTGATTATGACTATAAGGTACAGACAGCAGCATATCATGCTGCTCATTTGCACTACGAAAGCCAACGCTATTCGAGCGAGATAAGGGTGACATTAAGGTCACTATGTATACTGATTTTCTGCTGTGTGTACATTTATTGGATGACTTTATCTTAGCGATACTTTCCCCAAGGTACAAAACTTGAGCCAAAACATGAAAAAAATAATTTCATTAGCTATAAACAACTTGTGCGATCAACTGGATTGTCTAAGTACAGTTTTTTTTTTTAAATTTCTTATGGACAGGTGTTTAATTGCTTGGGTAGAATATTTATTTAAAACAAGTAGAATCACCCCCAACTTATGTTTTTCTTTTTTTCTTTAAAGCCTTAGATTATTTTTAATTAAAAAGGACATTTTAATATAACGAAATACTTACGAAAAAGTTGAAAAATAAAAAAATAAAGTTATTAATAAACTACAAAACATTTCAGATTTGCACCAGTATTACAGGTGTCTTGAGCAGGTGTGTAGTAAGCTCAGCCATCTGCTGAGGTTGCGGCTAAATTTGGAACCACCTGCTTCCTTATGAGGGAGGGAAGAGGGAAGGACCTCTTACAGATGTTGCGATTTTATCGGTACAAAAAAAGATAAAGCGTTGAGATCGTTGAATGTTATATTAGACCAAGATCCCAGGGCCGCCAGACCTTACTTATTTTCTCATAAACCAAATGTGTGGGAAATAGTAGTGCTAGTACGTATTTCAATTTTTAATTCCAGAAAAAAAAATCTTTCTCAGAATTTAATTCTGAATCCAATGCAACAAAAGCCATATTATTTAAGAGACCTGGAACTATTTTTCGCAGAAAACTCACTTCTCGACTAGACTATTAGTTGACGTATGACTTAATGTACTCTGTTCATTGGACTGTAGCATGGGAAAAGTCTGCCCTTTTGTTTTTTATAGCAATAAACTATGCACCTGATAAGTTATCGTTTAAGTATCTTAAGTGCACTTTGGACTTTGGACCGGCCCTGCATTGTATGGCGCGCAGTATAAATCAGAGCTCAGCTTAAACTGGTAGTGTAAAGCGTGACCTGCTCATGACTGTACTTGTTATGTTTTCTCATCGATTGTAAATAAACCTTTTTGTTTCCAAAAAGAATTTATTAAAATAAAACTGAAATCCCGTGTTGGAAATAAAGCGTTATGTAATACGGATCTTTTTTATTATTATTATAAGATGGGTTAACTCTTGACCTCAATCTTGACCATAAAGTTCAAAGATGAGGTCGACGATGGAGCGAGTTAACCCAGAAAATACCTATAAAGGCACTGGTACTCCCACGCACCGACGGAACGCAGCAGGCTGTTTGGCGTCGGACTTCGATAGGAGGGTGGTCGCGAACCAGACGGCCATTTACAGAGCCTACCACACCGCATGAGACCATAGGACGACACCTCAGATTCAGAAAAAATGAAGTGTCGTTGCCTGGGATGGATTAATAGGAGGCAGGTCTCATTTGTGTTTCCTTAGTTGCCTCTTACGACACCCACGGAAAGAGATGGGGTGGTGTTATTCTCAACCGATCACCACACGGTTTAAAAATTGCAATTAATACATTTACACATCTGCTTAAAGAAACAACGTGGAGATGAGTAACCAAATAAACAGTAACGTTTATAAGTTATATTATAAAGTTGAATGGGTGGCGTGACACCGCCTCGTCTTTTGTATGACTTCTATGTATGTTTGTCTGTTCGTAGGCTATTTCTAGCGATGCTCTCAGCCTCTTTAAAACTCAGAGACTACAATACAATGCTTTTATCCCTAACTGTAATAATAGGTGTGAATAATTTGTATGAATAATGATTCAGTTATCAATTATTAATTACTAGCTTTCCGCAAGCGGCTCCGTCCGCGGCTCGGCCCGCATGTACTACAGGTTATATCGTGCCCAACTGTGGGATAAAATGTAGCCTAATGTCCTTGCCCAGGCTCTAATCTATCTCTGTACCCAATTTAATCAAATTCGGTTCAGTAGATTAGGCGTGAAAGACGGACTGACAGACAGACAGACAAGAGTTACTTTCGCATTTATAAGTATGGATTTTTGACAAGGATTTTGTTTACTTAAGTCCGTATTACAGAACATGACTCGGACTCTGATCTACGATACTAGAGTAACAGTCCTCTTCGTCATTTCGATAGTGAGAGAAAGAAACAATCAATACTTCAGGCGACTACAGCACCCGATAAAAGCAACACACATAGGAATAGTGCCATCTCCGTCACTCAACAGGCCTGGGCCGGCAGTGCGAACAGTGTCGATACACGAAGTTTACGGACTATGAAAGCGTGCGTGCGTAAAAACATGTTCGAAAGTTAGAAAAATTAGATTTATGGAAAGGTAACAGCTTAAATCGAAAAATGCGTTAACTACTTATCGAGAGTGTTCAATCACGAAAATTTTGATAGCAAATTCAAGTTCCTGTGTGCATTTTACTATCGTTTTTACAGCTTAAAAGATACACAATATTGGGTACTTTGTGAGCTTTTTCTATCGAACCAAAAGTGTTGAATCATGTTTTCAGTAAACTACTTATCTAGTTTATGTCCTGAATATTACCGTAGTATTTTTTTCTTCGATTTAATGCAGTGCGTCATGCTTATCTACGCATCATAAAATCGTAATTTAGGTGCTGTAGTCGCCTGAAGTATAGATCAAATCTAGAGTTTCCTTCTGTATAAGGGCCCAAGTTCAATTCTGTAATCTAAATACTCTAACATAAAAATGAACCCCTATATCTCCTGGTCGCGCTATAACTTGAGAACGGCTTGACCGATTTGGATGAATATTTTTTTGTTGTGCTTATTGTTATCAGGAGAAGGTTCTTATGACAGAAAAAAATAAGAAAGTTGAGCAGAATATTAGAAAATTTAAGAAAACAGGACAACGTCTGTCGGGTCAGCTAGTTTAAAAATAAATAATAGAACAGAAATCGTCCCATACTTACTCCCTGAGCGAGAGCTTTTGAAATAGTTAGCACAGTATTTGAGGATATCTGATTCATATCAACTTTCCCCAAGGAACATGTTTCGATGGAAAGTGGAAAAAAAAATCGTATCTCGCCAAGTACGGAGGCCAGCGCATCAGGTTACCCCGTTTTCCATACAAACCCTAATGTGCGGCCCTCTGTACATGTGCAAATTGGGCATTGTGCAATTAAGTATTTGAATTAACTTAGTGAGTAGGTACGGGTTTTATAGGTAGATCTAATGACTTTGAAGTAAACTAATTATAGAGTAACGCCTTAATGAAATATGAATTGTATTAAATAGGTATTTACTTATGGGAGAACAAAAAATGGGTACCAAGCGAATTAAAAACCACATATGTGAGTAGACTAGACTAAATAAAACGTAGTTGCAGAAAACTCCTTTTGTCTAAATACTCAAAAACAGCTGTGTTTAATTCAGGAAATACCCCTTAGGTAACTAAACTTTTAATCATCACGATACAAAACTATCAACGAACCAGCTGGCCTGAGTAAACAAGACCACTATCGACATCTAGCGGCGGATAGCCGTACTAGAGACACACGAACCATCTTACAGAGTTAGCGTTCGACGTAGTTTCGCTGCTGTGCAGTAGGTGGCGCTTTCATAAACAGAGCTCTTCACACTTTGAATATTTTAGACACATTTTAAAATCGAATTTATAGGCACTTACTTGCTTCCACGTCTGAAGAAATGTTGAAAATTAATGATTCAAATTGACGACACTTACCTGTAACAAAAAAAAATATAAATTAAAAACATCTGTAAGATTTAATAACAAAAATGAATGTTAGACGTTTAAGCAATCATGCTGCTGGTAAGTTGACTGATTCTTCATAAAAAAATACGGAAATTAAAATAAATACGTAATTCAGCCCAAAAAAACTGAAAAACTCTCTCTAAGGAATGTAAAATGGGAAAAAAATCGCTTCTCCAAACAACTTGAACAATCACTTGATTGCCTTCGTTTAAGAAGTTAAGTAGGTATTTTCAGAATTTTGTATGGTTCTTTTGGGTTTGGGGGAAGTTGGTCGGCTTGAGGATAAGTTCTGCTAAATAATTTGAAGCCATACATATACATACAGAAAATACGTAGGTTACAGTGTGACCATTACTGCTGTACCGCGCCTTAGGTATGCGGGGCGAAGCGAGAGGAATAGGGCGCCTCTCCCGCCCTGTCATAGTTCTCCGTAAACAAAATACTATCACGAAGAATGAGAGGAGCTTATTCAGAACAAATTACATTGAAGACATGGCTGTATGGACCTTGCCTTTCACAAAAGGGATAAAATTATAACTGACAGAGCGGGATCGGCCTACCCTGCCCCCCCGCCTCACTCCGCATACCTACACAGTTTACAGCATTAATGATCAGTTGATCAAACTATAGCGATGTGTTTTACACTTTAGAGATCCTTAAAACAAATAGTAAATAAACAAACATTTACCTAAACACTCATAATGGCTGGAGTTGAGAAATCTGTTCCGTATCATTCGTCGTTTCATTCCGATTGGCCTAACAGCTACTATCAATCTGATGTTCAGATTTCATCTCTACATTCTTACTTATATGTAAATCTGTTCCTTAGAATATAAATTGTATTTGCTATAAATACTAGGTTTTGCGGCTTCTTACTTATATGTAAATCTGTTGCTTAGAATATAAATTGTAATTGCCATAAACACTAAGTTTTGCGGCTTTTTTTGCTAAACAGTGGGGCTACCACCTAAGCGAAGCTGATGCTGGGTGAACGAATGGAATGTTATCGATTGCTTCTTTATAAGGAGACCATGATTATCGACATGAACCAAACACAGCAATGTACATCATTCCATTCGTTCATCATTCGTTCAATCAGCATCAGCCCCCCGGGAGGAAAATTATATCTCTAGTAGAGTTGCACTCCGTTTTTCGAATTATAAAAAATATTTATTTAAATAATTTACAATCGATACCCGAGCTGTATTTAGTTATTTCGTACATACAAATACAACACTAAGTGACTATAACAAATCCAGAGACAAGCGACTGTAAGCAATCTATATTTATAATTTAAGATACGGAATCGTGTAAACACCAGTCCAAATCGCACTTGACCGACATATTTACTTATAAACCTTATAATACACTTGTTCGTTATCGTTATAACACCCTTCAATCTTCTTTATATCACTTTCCCATTACACACTTTATAAAAATTCTATTTGTAAACCAAGTCACGGTAATTTGTACGATTCTTCCAACGTTAACAAACAAAACTATTCTTGTTCAGGCGTCATCTTTGTAACACGTTCTTGTTCATTTTTGTTGTATTCGTAACAAAGAAATTGAAACTTTATAACAAAAAAGAACGTGATTTTAGTCGGGACCAAATGGAGCGGATACACCATATCACTTGAATTTTTATAAAAGGTCCAATTATCACTGAATTATCACTGATTTTAAAATAATCTTCTTTCTACTACTTCCCATTGAACACTTTCTAAAGATTCTCTTTGTACAACAAAGCGTTTTGGCTCGACAGGTCCCATTATCACTGTCACTGATGTATCACTGAAATATCACTGTGATTCCAGTCGAGTGTCAACCTGCCGTGATGAGGGTAGTTTGCATACTGCCTTGCACACAATAATGCCGGACAAACATACAGAAGCAATACAATACATAGAAATAGGATACGTGCTTCACTGGCTGAATGGTGGATAGGTTACTATTGGAACTCGATTTATACTCGTCTTGGTAATGACTAGCATTTCGCCGGGACTTCGTTCCCGTGGAAATTCGGGAAAATTATGAAACCCATGTTTATCGGAGATAATGTAAGACTCAAATGGTGAAAGAATTTTTCAAATCGGTGCAGTAGTTTCGGAGCCTGTTCAATGCAAACAAACAATCAAATCTTTTCTCTTCAAAATATTAAATAGATATATAAAAACTTTATTGCATACTTTATTAGTGTAGATTATTATTATTATATTTATTTATTTATTAGAAAACCAACAGCTACATTGATAACATTGATAACGTTGAAACTTATTACTAAAACAGAAGCCAATAAG
Source organism: Aproaerema taeniolella (assembly GCA_949987775.1). Classification (NCBI taxonomy): domain Eukaryota; kingdom Metazoa; phylum Arthropoda; class Insecta; order Lepidoptera; family Gelechiidae; genus Aproaerema; species Aproaerema taeniolella. Next base: position 14,614,489 of record OX465265.1, on the reverse strand, counting down.
AGGTTTCCCTAATATACTTAAACAGATAAAGTGTTACAAGTCGAGAGGTTTACTCGTACAATGAAAAGTAGTGATTAAATATTTATTAACAAATTCTGAGGTACTTACATACTATCTATACAAGACTAAACTATGCTATCAGTAGGTGCGAGCAAGTTCACATGTGTTGGTTTATTATGTGTTATTATGTAAGAAAATTCTTTTTCGAAAGACGAGCGGTCCACCAACCCGCATTGGGCCAGCGTGGTGGACTATGGCCTAAATCCCCTTCGTGTTTCGAAGGGAGGCCCGTGCCCCGCGGTGGGGACGTATATGGGCTGGTAAAAACAAATAAATATGTTATTATAGTGTAGACTAAACAAGCGTCGTACCAACAATTTTGAAGCGTAACAGCCTCCATCCCCCTTCCTATCTGGTTCGGAGTATAGCTTCATCATCGACCTGACTTCCACTTGGACAAGGTCGAGGTCAAGAGTAACCTTCATGAAACCGCTTGTTATTAAAAAGACATATAGTAGGTGGTTCACATTTCATACAAAGCCGGCGCATTCAAGCGCTCCGCGCTTTTTAATTGGAGCCACATCTAGCCATAGACTTAGGATCATACTGGAGAATAGACTACCAAATTGCCAAGTGCCAAAGAAATATAGCTAAATAAAAAGGGAAGCAAATTGTCTCAAATCAGAAGACAGAGCCACATACACAAAAATTTATTGATCTAATAAGAGAGTAAAAAAGGCATAGAGTTAAAAAAACAAATGTATTTGACGTTAAGCAGCTCGAGCATGATCTGATAACGCGCGTAATGCGTCGCGGTCCTATGTCAAAATGTCCACATTTACAACGCCATAGAGCGAGCAAGCCTTTGCGAGGGTTCCTCGCGCAATCAAGGTGAAGTTTCACCGTCAGCCGACTGGCGTGCCACGCGAGTTTGTCGCGGATAATGCCCGAGCTGCTGAAGTGATTAAGTCCTAATGATTTTTGACTTTGACTTTAGTCCCGTATTACAGAAGGAACCGTATTATCTCCCATCATCAAAATAACAAAGGCGACTGCTACTTATGTACAGATCCTGTGATACATACTCTACTGGAGTCGCGTTCTGTAAATGTGAGGTCATAACATTTTATTTATTCAAAATCGTCATCTCCACCTGCTAGCGGTGCACCCGCAGCGTACTACAATACAAGACCTTTATTATTTTTATTATTTTGTGTATTTTAGTATACGATTTGTACACCGAAAGGTATTAGTTGCTGTTTTTATAAAATGTTATAATATTGGTTATAAATGTTTGTATCATTAACTGATCGGTGTCAAACAGGGCCAATCAGCGCTGTACAGCTTTTTTCATCCCATCTATTTGAAAAGGACGGCTTGGTTCGCCTTTAAGTGCACCCAAAGGTGTTGTTTTCTATAAGAAACTTTTATCGGGCAGTAATGAAATTTTAATCCTCTTTATAAGTGCGCCGCAATAGGGATGTTGACTTTTTTTATTGTTTATCTTAAAAAGGACCTGAATCCAAAACCCAAAAACGAAATAATTTTTGAAAACTATTGAGAAATAAAAAGTTACAAGCTATTAAATTTCAATAGAGGGGGAAATTGTCAAACAACGAAAAAAGATGCACTTACAGGCATGTGACGTCACCGCCTTTGTTTGCGTAGGTAAAAACGAGATAGCTAGCTCTCCCCACAACACGAGATAGCTAGTCCTTACGATAATATAAATTCCAATAACTTGTTCATTTATAAACCAATTTTAATGCTGCTTTCGGATATTAATATATTTCTAGCATTATTTTTTGTTTCACATACAATAATTCATAAAATCAAACACTGTCAACATCCCTATTATCTTTGCCGCGCACTTTTTGAAAATATAACAGTAACATAATGAGGCGCCTTTTATTTTCTCATAGTGGGTGATGAAAAGTAAAGTGTAATCACTTGGGCGCAAAATATATTTTTGGCTCGGGCGACGTACTTTGAATCCTTCGCTACGTTCAGGATTCAACTGAAGAAACCCTCGCTACGCTCGGGATTCTACTCTAGAATCCCTCATTTCGCTCTGGATTTAAAAAAGCGCCCTCGCCGTAAAAATATTATTTTGCTCCCTTATAATACAATCTACTATTGTACAGCACAATGCTGAGCTTGGCTCCTTTTGCTTAGGCTGATCTAGTTCTTATCTTACTTTTTTGCTGTTATAATTAAAGAACTGTCATTAGTTGGTTTAATCTCTGATTTTTCGTTAATAATTCACTGTTTTCGCCGTAATTAATTCCATAAAACGTTGTTTGGAATTCGCAAAATTTCATTTGAATTCTTCCAAAATCGTTTGAATTTGAAATTTGTACTTTTCTACACGATATAACTTTAGCAATGAAAATTATTTCATTTCAATTGGTAACGCGTTTTCGAGCTGTCAGTTCGTCTATCATAAAGTCTATGAGATGTAGCCTCTACAATACTCTACATAGAACAATCTGAATAGTAGCCTACATTGTCAACTGGCTTCTTGTGGGGAGACAATAAGGACGCCTTTGTTGTTCCATATGAAGGTTTTAATTAACTTATATGATTGACTTAAAAAGAGCGACCCTCGGAGTTTCTTGCCTATTCTTCTCTGAGGAAGACGCACCTCTGCGAATAGGCGCAAAGTCAAAAGTGCGTGGAGTCAGTAGGGTCAAAAGAACGAATGCGTATGTATGTATTTAAATCGTTTAATGTTTGTTTGTATGTATTTCATTGTAATCTTGACTTGTTTCAAGTGACATCCTGAATGTCATATAAATTAAAGATTTTTTTCTATCCTATTCTATTCTAATGTAATTTACTATATTGACATTTTGTATGTTCAATGAAATAAACACTTTGAATTTAAGTTTTTCGAGGGTTACATAATTGTGTGTAAAGTTGGTAAAAAATTTAAACAAAATCGGTTGGGCAGCTTAGGACTAATAACGTAAAAGACAGACAAAGTTACTTATGCATTAATATTAATAATATTAGTATGGAGTATGGATAGAATAAGAAATAACTCTAAAATTTAAAAAAAAACTCCGCGATATTCATCGTTTAACGTCTAAACCTATTATATTTAAATACATATAGCTAAGAATAATTTTGATTAAATTCATTATTGTAGGTAACCTCTTCTCACTAGTGGACTACAGCTATGAACGCCATCTCACTTCTATTTATCAATCCCGTGCGACGTGACAAAGTTTCTAAAAAAATCCGCTAGATGGCGCAGGTAGTACTCTAGAACGCGGTATCGTTTTGTTCACGGCGCCCCGGTATCTATTACAGCATTGGTAGATAACGTTAAGACACCAAAAATTGAGAAAAACAAATTTTTTAAAGCACGTTGTTTCAAATCAAGATCGTCTGTCTAAGCAGGCGATCGGTATGCAGTGTGCTCATAATTCATAGATTCAACGGATTTAGGTCCGTATTAAAGAACGCGACTAAAACTCTGATCTATACTTGAGTAGCAGTCGTCTTTGTCATTTTGATAGTGAGAGAAAGAGACAGTTAATACTTAAGAATACATCGATACTGAGTCTCCTTCTGTAATACGGGCCTTAGGTCCGTATTAAAGAACGCGACTCAGACTCTAATCTATACTTGATTATAGATTGATACTTGAATAGCAGTCGTCTTAGGTATAGATGTAGACTTGAGTCTCCTTTAACACGGGTCAGAGAGTTATTAAGAAGTCACTTTTGACGCCAGTCATAATTAACACGAGAAATGTCTATAACAACAAACTGACGGCTATTCTGATTTTAATATAACAAGGAAATTATTCGATGTCGAAAGTTAAAAACAGCAGGGCATATTTTTAAAAATATAATTTTCATTGAAAATATACAGTCTTATACTCAGTAAATAATATGCTAATATTATGTCTATCAAACGATCGCTAGTTCATTGAATTACAGCAGACATAGCGGAGTCAAGAGCTTATCTATAAAACAACATGTGATAAGAAGCAATACGTCATTTTGTTATTAAGTAGATTTAAACTTATTCGAAGTAATTGTCTAGAAATCGCAGAACTTTCACTGTTATACTCAGCGGAGCTCTGGTAGTCTCCAGAAACTGGTGAATGTTGTCAATCTCTACGATCCATTGAAGAATACTTCGACCGGTTCTGATGTGACGGTCTACTACCCTCCAGGGTAGGACATTCAGCATCCAGTGGACGTCATCGATATCGAAGATCCAGAGGACAACTAACAGAGGATCCAAGAACGGGAAATCCTTCATGGTTTCTCCTGTGACCATTTGGCGAGGAATAAACGGCAGGTCCACTAGTTCTTGAGGACTCAGCTGGTGTGCGTTCAGGTAAAGTCTGACTCCATGGAGAATCAAATCTTCTTCCGTCAGTCGGTTGACGTCTGCAGTTGAGATAAAAGGTTCTCTAAAGCTCAGGTCGTCCAAGATGACAGTTGTCATTAGAAACCGGTAAAAGTTTGTGTAACTTTCAGGAGATTGATTTCCATTTGCTTGAAGATTCGGCGTAGGAGAGACGACTCTAGATGGTGCTAAAGCTCTGGTAGATTCTGAATCTTCTTCTGGGATTTGGTTGTCTATCTGCGACGTCACTGGAGCACTACTGTGACTAGACAGTAACTCAATAAGACGTCGCTTTAGTTTTCTTTTCGGTTCCGAAGTTCCCGGTGCTTCGTAGTCAGAGCTCATTAAGTTTATCACATTACTTTGGTACATTTCAGAACGTTCGAACCATTTCTCGATCTGACGTCTGTCAGCCATTGCGTCAGAATAAAAACTGCATCCGTTTAGCGACAATCTGATGGTATTTATCCCGTTTGCCCGAGGTGACTCCAAAAAATCAGTAAGTGTAAATATTATAGCACCGCTAAATATAAAATGCAGTCAAACAATCGTCGAGCGGTGAACGGAGATACTGGCGCGGGTTGTGGGTTTTATTATTTAATACAGCTGCAGTGTATAAAATATGATAATTATGCATGTGTTTGGGTGATGATTGTTTATCACTAATGAAGGTTATCATGAATTGACACGTATCCTTGGCTTATATGAAGATACAAAAAAAAAATTTATATTGTTTGTACAAAACTAATAATAAAAAGTTCTTTATTTGTAAATAAACTACATTAATATTTAACAAAGACTTCTTCTATCTGAAACAAAGAAGAAAATAGTTAAGTATCGTCGCAAATATTTGCCTGAGTGAACCCTAAATAATCTACGTCGCATAACTTAGGAATGCATTAAAGAAGTTAATAACCTAAACAAAGTTATATTTTTTTTACATTCTTCGTTTATAAATATCGAACCAGTTTAAGGAAAACGAGCAAGTTGTCGAATTATAAAAAATTGACATTTTTTATGTCGATTGTGAACTTACCGATAGGTTTCTTAGAATTCAGAAAATTTGAATTGGCGGACGCACAGGGAAAACCTGAAAAAAAATATGGTAAGGAACTGTTCAGATTCGTCGCATTAAAAATGCGTCGCTTATTATTTCTAAAAAATGTTATCATTGATCTTGTTATCTATGTTATAAATGCTAAAATATTGACAGTTAATTGAAAAGTTTGGAATCAGTAACTGGGGTCATGTAATTAAAACATTAGATAACCTAATAGGTGAATAATTACTTGATTAGACGGGACCGTAGCAGACAGACAGGCTCCCTGATTCTGGTCCAGCAAGTCTCCAAGGATCCAGGATTGTTTCCGCTGGTAAATTCAATCTCATTGTTGTTTTCGTCAACGTAAGAAACTATTTCGAAGACCTCATCTTCAGCGATTTGTCTGCAATCGAGACCAAAGGATTTAGTACTGATTAAAGCCAAAGGATCTATTTATAAAGATCCTAAATTTTTGGTTTAGATAATTTTGAAATGGTACTTACTCTTCAGGGACAAGTTCAAAGACAAATGGAAAGCCAAGGTGGTTCCTAGTCAGCCGGACCGAAGTCTTGTTTATTTTAATGACAGGATTCTCCCGTTGACTGGTTTCTAATATTCTTCTTAGAGCTTCTAAAACAAAGCTTTCTATTCCGTAAATTGGCCAAGATATCGGCACCAAAATGTCCGGTGCGAGCTGGATGTACTCAATAGAAGTAAATTGTTCTTCCATAGTTAACACGCGAAAATATACGTCCTGCTTCTACGAGCTTAAAATATGAAATAAAATCCAGGAACGATATCTACTTCAGGTCATGAATAGATGTAAGAGGTGAAACAATCAATTTATGTATTTGTGATATGTTAAGAGACACATTCAAATGACCACAGAGAAGATAATATGAGACTTGTTTGTGTAAAAAATAAAATAGACAGTAAATAGTTTTAGTAATAATTAATTGATTACTTAAAAACAACCTTCACGAAAAAATATAGATGTAACACACATGTTACATATAAAAAATATATTTATCACAAAAAAATATTCCACGTGTATCTTTCGCATACATTATTTTACATGCGGAAGTGCAACATATGACATTTATATTTATGATTCCAAATATTTAAACAGAGTTAAAATTTTTTGTCCTGCATACGTATCTGTACTTCTTAAACCAAAGTATTGGTTACATTTCATAAATAAAAGATCCATTTAATTTACATTTCCTTGGATGTGGGACGTCGAAACAAGAATTTTTATTTTTTCATTTATTGGACTCGTATCAAAACCATTAATTATACCTAAAAAAAACTAAACATAGCCTGTACCTTGCTCCGTTTGTTTACCTCATCAAGAAACAAAGACCCAAAACCTCAGGTCATCAGCCAATAAATTGCTTTAAGTCACCAACCTACCAAGAAATACGCAATTAAGCCTATCAATAATGCATAAAAACACATGGACCTTTAGCTGACTTTTAATATCATCAGGTTAATGCCTGCAGCATTAGACTACCGCGTACCGGAATGAAGCTAATGACCAAAACAATCTAAATGTAAAACGTTATACGTCAGTATTAGTTGACTGAGATCAGTTCAAGGTTTTCGCACCGATGACTCGTTGGGTAAATAGAATAAGTCGACTAGCAGACGTACTACCTAAATATTATTATCATATATAAACAAGTTATGAATGAATCGAACGGTGTGTGACGTACTTAGAATCGTAACCTTGGTAGTAAACGTTTTTATGTTTTTATGGTAATTAGATTGCATAAAGTAGTTGCATAATATTTAATCTTATGCAACCTTTTCAAGTACAATTCGGTCGGCACTTACATTAAGATATAACGGTTATCATTTGCTCCCGGATTTAAATTACCGATTAATAACGTTACACCTCCCCATTTACAAAGTTGATTTAAGAGCTAAAACTGCTACCTACATGTTTTTATTGGATTAAAGTGAGTGTTGACGTACTTATGGATCATTAAATATATAAACCTTTCAGTTGCAAATATTATTAAAACATTTTCGCTTGTACATGTCACGAAAACGAGCTGAAAAACGGCCTTGTTTATTGGACAGAATTGTAATTTGTTTTGTTACATTTTATATTGAAACTGCATACCACTTTGCATGCAAGGTTGAAGAAATTCTTGAGCTGACTTTGGGGTCAGTGATGTTCTGCGGGGGAATGGAAAGTCATTTTAAATGATAACCTGTGAACTTTTAATGAATCTGTTATCATAAATTCGCTTATACTTAACGAGGCACAAAACAAATGATTCAGTCGTGCTCCAGCAATTGAATTGTAAACTCAAAATGTATCGACGAGGGATAACCATTAGCGGGTCCACGAATGAAGAAGGAGAAAATCTTGCACATTATTTGTGTCGTACTGGAGATGCAAATGATCTAATTTATCTTCATGACCTAATAAATGATGACAACAGACACTACCTGATGGAATACAATGGAAAGTATCAACAATGTGTTCATGTTGTTGCTATGGAACCTCTAGAGGCTGTGGAGAAGATGAAGCTTTTGGTGCTTTGGGGCGCTGATATCAATGGAAAAGAATTAAACGATGGTGACACTCCTCTGCACATTGGAGTGAAGATCAGAAATTATGAACTTGTAGAATGGTTGTGTCAGCAGCCGAATATCAATCGGGAAGCGATGAACAAAGATTGTATGACCCCGTATCACATAGCGTTTGTGAACAGAGACCAGAAGATGATGGACCTGCTGAAGAAAAACGGAGCACAGGGCAAAATCCCTTCGCAATCAGAATCTAATTCCGTCGATGAAGACTATGAGCCGCAGAACAAGAGTTTGAAGTCTATGTAACGTGTTATTTGTTTTTATAACCTAGTTGATAAGAAAAGTTATCTATTATGTGAACGTTTGCTAGGAATTTGTTTACCAATTCGTTTACTGAGTCACTAGCACTTATGGATTATAGCTGAAATGTAAACATTGATTGACGTCAGCATATGCATCGGAATTCAAATTACGCATGCGTAGGAAGATGCGTTTATTTTTGTCAGCGGTCATTGCACTTGTCACTGCACAAAGAAGAAATAGTCTTTGTTAAAATTTATAAGTAAGGATTAATTCTAATGGTTTTGAAAAGTTAAAATGTAAAAAGATACAGACTAATTTAAAATATACGATTTTATAATAATAAAACTGTTGTTAAATAATTGTGGTTTGGGTGGATGTTAATAATAAAAGGTGATTAAATAATTGTAGATGTGTGGTTTATTTTACCATATAACACAGAAGAGCGAGAGGTCTCTATTGGATAGAGATATACATTATAACTATTAATTGCTGCCACCTAGCGGTCAGTTGTATTAAGTACGTAGCTCAGTGGGTAACTAAATATTTTAAGCTAAAAATTATCAACAAAAACCATTCTCAAGTCTATACAGTTCAGATTCATACATAAAGATATGCATAGAGCTATTTTATTTATTTTAATGAAATGACTAAGAAGAAATAAGTTATGGACATAATTGTTAAATAATTAATGTTTTAATGTTAGTCATTGAGCTTCAAAATATGTCTTTGTTTCAAAAGTTTTTTAAGTTTAATTGTTATCTTTATTGATTAAAGATTTCTTTTGTAACATTTGTTATCTATTTTTGTTCATTCTTTCAAAAGCTACATGAATAGACCATCTGTACACGTATAATTCATCTTTGAGACTCTCCTTGGCTGACATTCATCCATGATTAAAATTCACCTTATACGAAGTAACAAAGCGGTTCTTAGCTCGCGTTACTGACCACTTTATCGCTTGGGGACTACATTGAGCCCTAACCTTGCAGAGGGCGAATGAGTAAAAATTATGAGGTTATTGATTCCTTTTGCCTGGAATATAAACAAACGTTGCACCGGAGTCTCTTCATTCTCTGAACATTCGCCCTGCCATACATTCCAAAGAATAGTAGAAGTAACAATGGCCTACTTCGAGTGCATTGTACCAAGGGCCTGGGATTCTGTTCCTGAGTTTTTCATCGATTTGCTCGTCCATTTCTTCTTAGAAGCGCATTGGAAACGTCATCACACTCTCTCCGGACTATTATTGACCCACGACGGCATCTCAGCGATTTCTCAAAATTACCAGGGTACTCTATGGTTCAAAATAATAGACGACAATGAAGATCATCCTACTGCTGAAAAGTACATGAGGATCGAAGTTGCTAGAATCCAGTGATCTCCAAGTGTCCAGTGCTAGTGTTAGAGTTAAGGTTAATTCTAAGGGGTTGTGGTCTTAATTATATTTTTTATAAGAATTTTCCAGTTGTTTTCTTCCAATATTTTGATGCGCACCCACAGAAAATCTCAATAAATTTAACTATGAATCAGAGTAGTCTTTTGCTAAGTCTCTAACTTTTGAGTTCAAAACACTTCCTTGTAATAGGTCTTTACCTATGAAATTGCCGATTTTTTCTCAAGCTTTATTTTATTTATAATATATTTTATTGAACAGCTAATACTAAAATTGTTTTTTATTTAAAACCTTGGCCATATAAAGGAGATATTGAGTCAAATTAATACATATTTACTTTAGATCTATTTGCTGAATAAGAAGCTCAAATATAGCTCGTTGCATCCGTTGCCCATTTCATTGCTTATTTTTGCTGTACCGTTGTTACAGTTACAACTTTCAATAAAGTAAGTATGATAAAAATTAACTTAATGTTGTCCAAAGCTTCCCACAAAATTTAGCTAAATTTGGATTTCGCATTCCCGAGAAAAATCCAAAAACGTTAGTATGGAAAATTCAGTTTTCCAAAAATATTGTATGAAAAACGGCAATTGTATGAAAAAAGACCTATTATGTTGTTAGGACCACTAACAGTATTGTATATCCAAGTTTGCAGCTTCGAAAGACCTGTGCTACCTTTGCATCACTCAAAAAACCGCGAAATTTTCGCACTTTTTTTAGTATTCTCAATATAAATCCTAAAGTATGAGTTTATAATTAAAATTTATACGTTTTTAAAGTAGGACAAAATTGCGAGAACCAGCTTTCCAAAAAAAGTAAAATTTAAAAAAGCTGATAAGACCTGGTGGCTGCCAAATCTCAAACGAACAACATGTTTCGTATCACGCAATGTTTTTAACCAAATAATAGAACCAACTTGAAATAAGCGAAAAATAAATACAACATCATTTGATGTGCTATGTAGTACCTACCCACCTACTGATCTGTTTGAACTAGATTGAAGTCGGTGCGAAGGCGGACTATCACACTTAATTGTCTTGGCACCGACTTCAAGCAGCTCAGTAGGTAGGCACTACATAGCACATCAAATGATATTGTATTTATTTTTCGTTTTTTTTTGAAGTTGGTTCTATTTTTTTTAAAGTTTTTTTTTCCAACAAACAGAACTAGCCGTTTGTTTGTCAGTTTAATATGGGCTGATTACAATGTCGCGGTGATTGTTCTATCTATAAAATTAGCAACTCCGACATTCAACTTACTAATATTATAAAGAGCAAAGATATGTTTGTTTGCAAATTGCATTGAATATACTCTGTTTAATAAGAAAACCGTCGTGGAATAAAATGGAAACTACTTGTTATTTGTTTATGGCAATACAAATCACTCATTTGTCAAGAAGACAAACTTGACACAGCTTTGTTTATTGCGATAATTTTGTGTATTCTTCTTCAAATTTTAATTAATAATTATGTCGAACAGTGGTAAAAATTTACCCAGTACCGTTAGGAAAATTATATTTAACATCATAGGGTTTTGCCAGCAAGAAAAGGCAGCAAAACACACCATAATCGACCTCAACAAGATCACTGAACGTGTTGCAGCAATGTGTGGTATGTAGAATCGTTTCACAGTTTTATTTCAATATTTATAGACTTCCCACCAGCTCCCAGGTCATCTCCGGTCCCTGGCTTATAGAGATCTCAACAAAATTTAAGTGTTTCACGTAAATATAAAGTATTACAAAAATATTTAGTTGAATTTGTTAGGATCAATAGCCCGAGTAAAGAATTTTGATACTTTATATATTGAATGATAATATATATGTTTATTTTTGTGTAAATAAGGCTAACTTGAGTATTTTGTGCCAGGTATTAATAAACAAACTGTAAGTAAAATAAAAAAAGAAGGTTCGACCAATAATGGTGTGTGGCATACTCAAGCAACACACCGTAAAGGCAGACCGAAAAAAGTTATAATTGATGATTTTGATAAGTGTGTTATCCGGAACAAAATTCGAGAGTTTTATGCAGTAAGAAAGGAAGTTCCGACTTTGAGAAAACTGCATCGGGTTCTCAAGGAGGAAACTTTTGCGGTAGTGTAGCTACTTTATCAAAAATTTTGAAACAACTGGGTTATTCCTACAAAAAATGTCAGTCGAAACGAAAAATTCTTACTGAGAAACATTATTTAGTGGCTTGGCGTGCTAAATACTTGCGAACAATCAAACGCTTAAGAGAAGCTGGTAAACCCATAATATACGTTGATGAGACGTATATTCATACGTCACACGAAGTCAATAAGTGTTGGCAAGGTCCTGATGAACCTGGTGTTTCGAAAGCGATTTCCCTTGGTCAAAGATACATTGTAGTTCACGCAGGCAGCAGGGATGGATTTGTCGAAAACTGTTTGCTGGTTTATAAAACTAAAAGTATTTTAGCGGATTACCACCATGACATGAATCAAAACAATTTCACTAAGTGGCTAAAAGAAAAACTCTTGCCAAACTTGTCTACACCGTCTGTCATTGTATTAGACAATGCGTCGTACCATTGCACACGCATTAATAAGCCCCCAACTAGCAAGGATAAGAAGGATACTTTAAAAAGATGGTTGGAGTCTAATGGAGTAGATTATCCTGCTGACGCTCTTAAAGTAGAACTTTTAGACTTAGTAAAAAAAATAAAGGGGAACCATTATATGTAATAGATCAAATAATTGAAGAAAATGGTCATACTCTCATCAGATTGTCCCCTTACCATTGTGACCTTAATGCAATAGAAATGATCTGGAGCCTTGTCAAAAGACAAGTTGCATCAAAAAACATCAACATTTCAGCTAAAAACTTATTACCAATTATACACGAATGCTTTGAAAATGTTACTGCAGAACATTGGCGAAAAGAATGTGATCATGTGCTGCATGTAAAACAAAAATATTGGGATGAAGACCGCTTAATTGAAAACGAGAAAGAATTTATCATCCATGTAACCGATTCAAGCAGTTCAAGTTCGGAAGAAGATGATTTTTTGGATATGTCTGTCAATTCCAAAAGTGATTCAACTATGTCTGGCGTTGAATATTTAGAATCGGAGTTTGACTATGGTTCTCATCAGGAAGAATAACTAAAATAAATAAATCCTATTTACAAATTTAAATGATTGAAATCAAAGAACTCGAACAAATAAATATTTGTTGACCTAATCTGATACACTACATTCTTTTGTCATTTTTTTTTCTAAATTAGAAGCAATTTTAAAGCCTTGTAACACGCCAACAAAGCTATGATAGACTTCGATTGGCATTTATTTATAAACAATATTCTCTTACTACTGTTCCCAAACGGTTTGATGAGTTTAAGCGTGAGCGCAGTAATCTATTGTCTTGGAAATGTTCAAAACAAGAAAATTTCACTACGGCAGGTAACGTTTGAGCTCTATGTTAGTAGGCATATGAACGTAAATAGTACCCCGAAAAATAAACATAAAATATTTTCCCCATTTTTTTTTACAAAAAACATGTCAATATTTGTTTTTCCGTGACGTCTTTCATCACGGTTAACCAAATTTATTTAAAAGATTTATTAATTTTTATCATCAAACGTTGAAAATCAACAAGCTCACTATGAGTATTTGCAGTAAAATTATTATACGTCGCAGTAACTCGTGATGGAAACTTGAATTTCGCCGTGACGGGAGCTGAGGAAACGGAGGTTTTTGATATAAAAATAACTCCAGTAATTGTTAATAGTATTTTTTGTGAGGTAAGCCACCTTGCTTGTTATATTTTAGGTGAATAAATATAAAGGAATGGAAATAAGTGAGATCGATGTCCACGCGAACGGGAATTGGTAACTCATGCACAAACATCGCCAAAGTAACACTACCAAATGGCAAAACGGCTGCAGTACGACTGGCATTTGACCACTTTAAAGTAAGGAGTGTTTGTGAATAGTTTGCAATTTATATCAGCAATTGTTAGGGGTATGGTAATTTATCCACTAAAAATATAAACTTTATACGGTTAAACTTTAACTTGCTTCTTGTTCGGCGGGTCCTGGGTTCGATACCCAGCCGGGCAAACATTTGTGTAAAAAGCAGGTGTTTGTTCTCGGGACGTGGATGTTTGTGTCCGTCTATTTATGTGTGTCCCAAGGGACCCCCGACACAAGGGAAAACCTTGCTGTGGGCCTTTGAGTGCGTGACGTCTTTTTTTTCTTCGAATATCGTTCCAAAATATCAAGATGATTTGTCCGCGCTATAATGACGTACCAGTGTTGTCTACATAACAAAATCGGCAAATAAATACAGTGGCGCCCTCAATTCTCACGACGGTTTTCTTACAGAACAGACTCTAGGCTCTGAAACTACTGGACCGACTTGAAAAATTATTTCACCATTACAATCCTACATTATCCCTGATGAACATAAGTTACATAATTTTCCAGATTTCCCACGGGAACGAAGTCCCGGGCGGAAAGCTAGTCGCTTATAACTCTAAAACGGTTGAACCTATTTTGATGAAATATATGTAAAACAATTAAGATTAAATTCATTATTTAACCTCTTCTAACAAGTGGACTACAGCTGTGAACGTCATCCCACCCAAACTTCTATTTATTTTAACATGCGACGCGGCAAACTTTCTAAAAAAATCCGCTAGATGGCGCAGCTAGTACTCTAGAACACGGTATCGTTTGGTTCACGCCGCCGCCGCCGGCGCCGGTACCTATTATAAACATTAAAGATCGAGGATTGTATAGTCTTTGCTCTTCGTAAACCAATTTTTGAAAGCACACTATTTCATATTAAGATCGCCTAAACAGGCGATCTGTATGCAGTGTGCGCATAGTTCATAGGAGAGACTTGACAAGCCATCAAAAAGGCCCGTGCAGAAAATAAAAAAATTCAAATGTGTTTACTTCACTCCATAGAACATGTCAATATAGTAATTTGCCTTTTAAAATTATAAATTTACGAAACTTTATGCCTCTAGCAGACGGCATATTTCTACGGCGCTGAAAATGCGCGTTTTCAGCGCCGTAGATGTCGATTTTTGCGTTTTCATCGATTTAAACGTGCTTGTTTGTATCGCTGCATCTGCGCGTAAACGCGCTGTAAACGCGCCGTAAACGCGCGTTTCACGATCGCCCCGTGTGCTGAGGCTACAAGGTTGCGTTCCAATGAGGGATTTTCTTTTTATTTTTTTAAAATTTTCCCCAGTCGCCGGAAAGATGGCGCTAAACTATGTACGTGACTGCAAGGAACGGAACGTTAAATTATTTTTAATTAATTAACTTGAACGTAATTTTGAGATCATAAAACGAAACGTTATAGTCATATCACAGCAATATCACGTCTACCATACGTAGTTAGGCGATTTTACGAAAACAACGAAAAAACAAAACTGAACTATAACAAAGCGCGAGAAAACTAGAATGATTGGAAAGTCAAAACAAACTCAGAATATTTGATGCGATGTTTTTCTCCAAGCCTTTTCGCTTTGGCATCTAGTAACGGACTCAGTTCTGCGCCATCTAGAGAGCTCTGGGGAACTACTTTTTTTTTTTAATACCCAAAAAGA
This sequence comes from Aproaerema taeniolella, assembly GCA_949987775.1. NCBI lineage: Eukaryota > Metazoa > Arthropoda > Insecta > Lepidoptera > Gelechiidae > Aproaerema > Aproaerema taeniolella. The sequence goes on along the minus strand of OX465265.1, from coordinate 14,599,259 downwards.
AAACCTCCCATTGCGTTTGAAGCGCGTATACGCGCGTGAAACACGCGTTTTCAGCGCCGTAGAAATACGCCGTTTGCTATGGCCCATAAGGGCTGCCTGCGTGAAATTATGACAAGTTGGCTTAAGTTAGGCTTTTTTCAGGTTCGGTTAGGTAAAGTTGCATTAATATTATTTAAAAAATCCGTCAATCAGAAAAAAAATGTGGCAGTTCACAAAGTACTGAGAGTTTATAATCTTACTAAGTCAATTTACAATATTACGGGTTTGACAATGTTACAGACTGTATGTCACTGTAACTTACAGTGACATACAAATATTAAAGTAGTATCATTTGACTAAAAAAAGTTGTATTATAAACTAAACAAATTTACTATAGTTTCTCAGGTGCATGTTTTTCAAACAGCTTTAAAAACAAAACTGCGCAGGAGCAGATACCTGCTTCGCATCAGTCAATATCACTCCATAACGTAAACTAAAGTGCGAGCTATTTACAGGATTACTGCCTAAAGTTGGCAAAAACACGGACGTTGAAGCATTTACTATTTTTAACAGACTTCAAAAAAGGAAGAGGTTCTAGGTTCAACTGTATACAGGGCTTTAGGTAAATCTATTTCAACCTCTCGGGTGGTTAATCAGTCCATGAAACTGAACAACTTTCCCCCAATAATAGGTCAAATTACGAAAAATAAAAATTTGTGTTCCCATACAAATTTCATAAGCATATAGCGCATATGTTCCTTGGGGGAAGTTGTTCAGTTTCATGGACTGATTTAGCACCCGAGAGTTTGAAGGAGATTTACCAAAAGCCCTGTATAATAATAATAAAAAACCAAACAAGTGCGAGTCGGACTCGCGCACGTAGGGTTCCATATCATTATCTATAAAAACGGCAAAAAAATCACGTTTGTTTTATGGGAGCCCTTTAAATATTTATTTTCTTCTGTTTTTTAGTAATTGTTGTCATAGCGGCAACAAAAAAACATAATCTTCAACTGTCTTACTATCACGGTTCATGAGATACAGCCTGTTGAGAGACGGACGGACAGAGGAGCCTTAGGATCCCGTTTTTTACCCTTTGGGTACGGAGCCCTGAAAACTGAGTGACGCGTACCTATATATTGAAGGTAAAGATGGAGTATTGATCTGATTGGAACACAGCCAAACGACAACGGATAACTAATGAGGCGGATCGGAAGCAAACAGGACCCGGTTGCCAATAACCAGTAACACAGAGTTTCTCAAAGTGGGGTACTCGAACCCTAGGGCACTGATTCCCTGATTCCCTGACTATGAAATAAAGCCTACATTTTAGCCAGATAAATAACTGATGGAAGTGCTGAGAATAGATGTCAAAAAAGGAAAGTTGGATGGAATTTTACTTGACGTCCACTCACAGCAGAATCAATTAATTAACAAACCAATCAATTCTCACTTTTTTATCGAAAACTCTTAATTCGTGATTGGAAGTAGTTGGAACTCAGCCGCAACGCAAATTTCCATGGTTAGATCTAATCTCAAATTTTTTTGTCGAGTTATGGGAATTTTGTAGAAATGTAGCTGCAGGAGTCCACCGGAACCAGCAAAATCTTGAAAGTGGTCTATAAGAAAAAAAATTTGGGAACCTCTGCCCTAGGGGGTTTGCCATTCGTCGGTAGGATCGCGGCAAGATTTTTACTACTAAAATATCTTTTTAATGTTAAGAAACACATTAACATTAAAGAGATATTTCTTTTGACATTGTATTTGTTACCTTTTATTGAATTAAAAACCTTATTTTCTTCAACAGTCACCTTATTCAAAAAAAATATAAAACATATTTACTAGATCACCAGCACTTGGAACAAACTCATCAATTTAATTTTAAGTAATTTTTACGAATTTTATTTTGTTGTTTTATTAACATAATTATTTCGTACATTTTTTTTATTTTTTTTTATTATAAGATGGGTTAACTCTTGACCTCAATCTTGACCATAAGGTCAAAGATGAGGTCGACGATGGAGCGAGTTAACCCAGAAAATGCCTATAAAGGCACTGGTACTCCCACGCACCGACGGAACACGGCAAGCTGTTTGGCGTCGGACTTCGGTAGGAGGGTGGTCGCGAACCAGACGACCCTTTACAGAGCCTACCACACCGCATGAGACCATAGGATGACACCTCAGATTATTTCTACTACCTACTTATTTTCTATAATTCTTACCTATATATTATTTAACTATTACTATCTATCTCTTTTCCTTTTCTTACTAATATTCCTACTCTTAATCCTGTTTTTCTTTGTTTGTTCTACGAAGTGCGCGTATAGTCTTCAAGGCACTGACAGAATATCAGCGTTGTGGCTCCAACCACAACACTATGCTGAGTCAGGACCTCTTCCTTGACCAGCGTTTCACATCACGATTCCCCTTGATGTTTTTTCTTTGTTTATATTTGTGTATTGTGTGAAGTTGTTTGTTTTATGTAAGTTGCTGGTCATTGAATAAACGTATTATCTATCTATCTATTATTTTCTATGGGGGGAGGTTTGCATTGGTTAGTCAAGGAGTTCGCTGTCATCTGGAAATTTTAACAGGGGTTCGTGGTGCCAAAACTTTGAGAATCATATAGCATTAATACGAAACTGAAGGAATGGCACTTTTTTTATTGCGAGATGGGTTAATTCTTGGCCAAGGTTTTAAATAAAAACCGTTTTTATAATAGCTGTTCAATCAAATAAATTATGAACAAAATAAAGCTTGAGAAAAAATCGGCAATTTCATACGTAAAGAACTATTATTTGTAGGAAGTGTAGGTAGGTATATTCGATGAAAGACGGCCCACGCTTCCTGACCATTGGGCAATTAGTCAAACGAATTCGCTAAGAGATTTCTAAATTTTCTTCAGTTTAAATTTACGATGTTTAGAACGCCTAACGATGTATTTCTCTGCCAACAAACGCATCTGTATCTGTAGTAAATACAATAGATTCATGCGCAGTACACAAGTAGTTTATTTATAGAGCAATGAATGGGAATCTTACTCAATGGGCGCTGAAACAAAACGTTATACACAGAGCAAGGAAAGAATTGTGAATTGATATCGTCGGTGTTAAAGTAAATTTGTCGACGCACCTTTTTGGTGTGTTCTTTAATATGTTGACGCGTCTTGATGTTATTGACTTAGTTTAGTAAAAGAAACGATCCAACTCGAACGAAAAAAATAATTGCAATTTTAATTAATGCGATAGCCCAGTTGGCAATGAGCCAGACTTGTAATTGGAAGGTCGCGGGTTCAAATCCTGGTGCGGACCTGTACCACTAAATTCGTATTTTCGGATTTATGTACGCATTTCTAACAATCATAGAAAATAGAAATAGAAAAAATGTTTATTTCCACACCAAAAAGAAAATTAGGTTACACAAGAGATATTAAATCTGTTATCTGTTACATTGTTTCCTTAAACCTTATTTAGCAGTTAACAAAAACTTTACATTATTTGTGGGGGCTGGTGCCTAAACTAGGTAATTAAACCTGTACTACAGGTCACCAGGCCTTTCCCTGGAATCTATACAACTGTCAAAAGGTAGGCATGGACTTAATATGTGTAGTATAAACATCTAGTGCAAAACGAACTAATAGCAAAAAAGACAATTGAAAAATAAAGATATCTGCATGCATTTTGGTATGTGTCTACTTGTGCTTGTGTGTGTATAATATAGATATGTGTATGCGTGTGTGTATATATGTGTTAAATCGTTATCATAACATAACGATTTTAACAATCGGGACCCACTATTAGGAAGCTGCATTTTTCATGGATCCCGACTGTTAAAATCGTTATGTTATTCAATAATATTCAATAACAAAAGTCTCGACTACTGGACTTACTTGTTTTTATCTTTTCAGTTTTTATGACGCAGTCGGCTTTTTTAATTATTATTTTTTTTGTACACTTTTTAGTTAGGGTCAGATTTTCTCACTAGCTATACTTATCTCACTTGCATAAAAATTTAATAATTTCCGATTAAAAGCCTATATTTAAGTGAAAATCGTTACTAACCAACTTTAAAGCGTTATAGATCCTAAACGGTAATTTTGATTGAAAAACGATATGAGAAACCTAACAATGATTTTCAAATACCTATTCAACGATACCCCACTTGATATAGTTTATCGATTTTCATTTTTTCTTTTTCACATTATAGCGTCCGAAACCGGCCATTTTGATTTTTCCAAGTTTTTATACTTTCTATGACATTCGCGCTGTCATGGCGAATCGAACGACGTATCATTTAGCGAAATCGGCCCACGCGTTTGGTCTAAATAGTGCCATAAAAGTACAAATCCACATACATACAATCATACATACATACAAACATAGGCTGATAAACACATTACTCTCCTTTGCGTCGCGCAGTCGGGTAAAAAGAGAATGCATGTTAACAGGTGATAAAAATGTGAGTTATGTGGAAGTGTAATAAGTAGGTACTAAGGTATGAGTGAGAAGTAGAGTGTGCTGATGTAGTACAAAAGTTTGTGAAGATTTAAAAAATCATGACCAACTTTAAATAGCGCCTTAGAACACAAATCAAGTCACCTGGCTGTATCTTATCAGCAGTAAGACTCCTAAGCAGTCGCTTGATGCTGCGCCGGCGCCGCACGCCCGCCGTGTCATCCGGAGAAGACATCACATCACTTCACTCATGTCGATTGTCGCTAACTTCACACTTACACGATTGTTGATCACTTCACTCCATTTTTGAATTCGTTCACGAATTTATGTCTTAGGACATTATTAAATGCACTGTTTATTAAATGGCTGATTTATTGAAACGATTAATGTAAGTGGTCACATTTTCTTTAAGGTTGTTAATTTCAGAAAGAAAATTGCCGTATATTACCATTTTTATACAGTTGCTGAAATAGTGAAAAATAAACGGTTTTTTTATTTTGGCGCTAGATATTTTGGAAACGAAGATTGATATCAAAAATTTTTGAAAAACTCCTCTGGACAATTTAGTCAGCTACAATTAAAGCCTAAAACAAAGACGATCGGGTTAAGGGTTTGCCCTGTAGCCAAACCTTTTTGAAAAAAGTCAAAAAGTCTGAACGACCTTTTTCACATTAATATTTTTTTCGGATTTCGTAGATTCATTTCCAATGTGCTCGATAGTCGAAATCTGTTTTTTTTTTAAATTTCATTTAGGTTCCTTGGGGAAAGTTGTTCAGATTCATGGGGAGGATCATCTCCTAAAGTTTCGCGATCTAATTTAAAGACATTCCATTATAATGTCCCTCGTATCGTGGGTTTGAACACAAACAGCCAGACCCGAAAAGAAAAATCTGCTTTTTACATAAATATTTGCTACATAACCAGAGGAGTGACTAAACAAAATTAGTTAACCACTCAAAAGACAAAAATGACATGACACATGACCTCGCTTCAGTTTTTAAAATGCTACTGGATTCTGAAATCAAACCGGTACAAAATCAGCTAACTTCTGTGTAAAATCAGATAAAAAAACCACTGACGGATCAAAAGTGGTTAAAAACCATAGTAAAAAGAATCTTTTCCAAATAACGTATTTACGTTTTCTTCCTTTATTCTAAATTACGACATCATTTTATTTAGTCACTCCTCCACTGATCTAGGTATTTGAAGTCGGTCCGAAGGCGAACGTACGCATAGCCTATCCAACTTATTTGGCTTGGCACCGACTCGGTTTAATTTTTTTATTAAAAAAAAATTATTTTTTTTCTATTTTAGTGTAAAATCGTAAGTAATATAGAGAGTAAGTACGTGAGAAACAATTTAAGTGCCTATTAAATTCAAGGGGTTTCCATCTATTTCCCTGGGATTCCATCATCAGATACTAACTTGGTGATAATGGAACCACCTCTGCAGTATACTCTTTGGAACAAAAAAATAATTTTGAAAATCGGTCCGTTAATGGCCAAGAAATCGAAAAAAGAAATAAATACAGTCGATTTTTTTTTTCTAGTTTAGGAGTTTACTAATTTTTTTTGTTGCACTTGTAAATAGGCGGTTTTCCACTTGACGGCGCGGCGCGGCAACGGCACGGCACGGCGATGACTCCTTTTCATACATTTTTGTTTCCCTGGTTACCGGCGCCGGTGCCGGTGCCGCATGCCGTGCCGTTGCCGTGCCGTCAAGTTGAAAACCGCCCAATGTGTTTTGTTTTAATATAAATTTTGTAAGTATTAGTGTAAGCAATTGTTGGTGAACCTAAATAAAATAAAAAAACCTAAAGTTTTCTTTTTCAAAGTCGGTTAAAAAATAGATACGGAGTTGAGTAAACAGAGAGAGGCTGCGCGAGATATATCAGCAGATTAGCTGACAGGAGCAGATGTCCTCGAGGGTCGACTGTCAAGGGGACTTGTACTTTCCTTTATTTATCTGTTTTTGTTTGGTTTAAGACCTGTTATACACTTTGTCATCTAACTCGCTTACTGAAATTAATATTTTTAACCTGTCGCGCGCTTGTTTACGGCGCGTGCGATACAAATCCTGCACACACAGGTGTGCAAGAATCGCGCGAGGGTTAGATGTTTTTAAAATGTCAACATTATCAATGTTTACTGGAAAAAGTTGCATCACGGACTTTTTTATAATACTAGCTGTCCGCCCGCGAATGGTCCCTGTGGATTATTTTTAAAATATAAACCTGGTCGTGACAATAAAGAACACAACAAAAAAAGAATCATCCAAATCGGTCAAGCCGTTCTCAAGTTATAGCGTGACCAGGAGAAATAGGGGTTCGTTTTTATATGTATAGATTAGACTCTAATAGAGTATTTCATAAAATAGCACACAATATGAGAAAACCGAATGTAACTCTGTCTACCGCAAAAGGGATTATAAACGTGGCTGTATGCAAAGGTACGAGTACTTATATGTATTGGAGTTTAGCAATTTCTATCAAAGTGGCCCCAAACTGGGCGCCAACTTAAAAATACCTGTATTGAAGAAAACAATTATAACTCCGATATATCGTTGAATTTACGATTATAACAGTCTGTTATGTAAGAATTAACGTCACAAGAATAATTGTATATTTTTCCAAACCGGCCCCACATCGGGCGCCAAAGCAGATGTGAAAAGAAAACACGGGACAGGAAGCAAAAGATAAATTGAGTTACAGCTCGTACAGGGTTCCAACTATACTGTTAAAAACTTTAGGTAAATCTCTTTCAACCTCTCGGGTGCTAAATCAGTCCATGAAACTGAACAACTTTCGCCAAGGAACATAGGTCAAAATACGAAAAAAAAAATTATTGAATACAAAATGCGCTGTATGCTGATGAAGTTTGTATGGGAGCTCAAATTATTTTTTTTCTTATTTTGACCTATTATTGGGGGAAAGTTGTTCAGTTTCATGGACTGATTAACCACCCGAGAGGTTGAATGAGATTTATAAAGCCCTGTATACTGTTTTGAACTACTTTACACTTTTTACTGTTGAAGCGCTCATTGAGGTTAAGCAACGTACACAGAGCAGAAAGAAAGTGGTAAACGTAAATGTGTGCTGTCATTCGGTTGGCAACAACCATAAAAAATATGTATGTAAGACGTTGAAGAAATAAAATACTGTTTATTTTTGTCAAATACTGTCTGTTTTACCCTCTCCCGCCTCATACTAGAATCAAGTAGGTATTCAAAGAATGTAAACAAACTTAAGCTGTCTAATCAGACAGTTTTGCAGGCACAGCTTCGGTTTTATGATTATCCGGCAGAATTAAAAATCACTAATTGTAAATAAGGTCTAAGCAAAACGGATACTCTTAAAATTGGTCGTAGGTAATTTATTTTTCTGTAAAACCTAGACCAATTCGGACATCTTTGAAGAATTCGAATTAATTATCTTATTCAAAAACTATTACTAAATTAATCGATAACAAAAGTTAAATTTGTAGTTTATTAGAGATTTTTATGTCTGGTAAAAGCGATACATGAAAAAGTATTTTTTTTCCATAATGTAAAATACAATGTATGAGAATCAAATGTTGTTCTTGTATAAAAACCTTCTTGTGTAATATTCTTTTAAGTACTACCATGATTCTAGTATAGTATACTTTATTTAATGTAATAAAGGTTGGCAACCCTAAACTCGTATCAAGGTCAAAGTCACCGGAGAGCGGGACGAAATAAATCGAGATGTAATAGGAAATTGAATTCCGATCGGCGCAGTAGTATTCAGACTTTTGAAATAACTTTAGATTAGTTTTTGGTTTTAATTGGAAAGTAATGGAAATAGCGGTGATAGCCCAGTTGGTAATGAGCCAGACTTGTAATCCGAAGGTCGTAGGTTCAAATCCTGGTGCGGGCCTGTACCACTAAATTCGTCTTTTCGGATTTATGTACGGATTTCTAATTATCACTTGCTCAGCGGTGAAGAAAAACATCGTGATGAAACCCGCCCGTCCAAGAAAATTTATTTTCGAAAGACGAGCGGTCCAACAACCCGCATTAGGCCAGCGTGGTGGACTATGGCCTAAATCCTCTTCGTATTTCGAAGGGAGGCCCGTGCCCCTCGATGGGGACGTATATGGGCTGGCAAAAAAAAATGGAAATGAAGCGCTAGTAGCTCAGTGGCGCTCGCTGATATGAACCGATCAGAGGAAAATAAAAATACTGTTCAATTTAGTCAAATACTGTTTGTGTGTATGTATTTATTCTTTACTAGCTGATGCCCGCAACTTCGTTTGCGTGTTAATTTTTTCTTTTGAACAGATTACACTTTATTGACGGTCCATTAATGGAACTTTTGGACCGTCAATAAAGTGTAATCTTTAGATTTTTACATACAAAAGTTTTTTCCCGCTAACTCCCGTTCCCGTGGGAATTTTGCAATATCCTGTTGCAACTAAGCTTTAAGTTTACTAAGGCCAAATTTCAAGCGTCTAACTTAAGCGGTTTAGATTTTTCATACAAAAGGATTTTCCCGCTAATTCCCGTTCCCGTGGGAATTTCGGGAATTCCTTTCTTAGTGCACCTCTACGGTACCTAAGCTACGTCCCTTCCAAATTTCAAGTGCCTACGTTTAGCCGTTTAGGCTGTGCGTTGATATGTCAGTCAGTCAGTTTCTCCTTTTATATTTATTTATTTATTTAATTTCGCCATGTTGCAGACAACGCAACATTTAGTACGTCAATTACAAAATACATCTTAAATATATAAAACCTTTAAAGTAACCATTTAGATCGGCTCAAACCACGTCATAGATTAGCTACACAAGTTTACACGTTTGTCACTTTGGCTCTCTTTTAGGTAAGTAAATGAGCATTTTGTTGGATCGTACCAATTCGAAATATTCGTTAATATCGTATAGTGGGTTTAATGTCAGTATGTTCTTTATATGTTTAGAAAATTCAATGTCATGAAGATTTGTCAAAAATGTAGGGAGCTCATTGTAAAGTTTGATTTTCAGGCTAAATCCATGTTTTGATGCTTTTGTTAGTCTAACTCTGGGCACAATAATTTTTTCCTTGTTTCTAGTATTGTATCTGTGTACATCTTTGAATCGTACATGAGCATATGTTACACAAAACACATCCACCATATATTTACCTTCTTCCACCATAGTATACTTTCTTTAATGTAATAAAGGTTGGCAACCCTAAGCTCGTATCAAGGTCGAGGTCGCCGGAGTGCGGGACGAAATAAATCGAGATGTTAAATAAGTATATAAGGTCCTAATTTATTAGTCACTTTCCTTTTAACACGTTATTGTGTAGGTCAAAATATATCATTTGAGTCAAAAAACAAAAGCATAATATTAAATTTAAAAGGTCTTGAAAAATTTTGTTATAATATTTTTTCATTACTATGTTGAATAAACCCATCCATTCAAACGTAAATAATAATGGCAGTAGTAGAGCGGGCGAGCGGGGAGTGGACGGCTATAATCGAAAGAGAACCATTCCTTTATCTTTAAATGGAAAATGCATTTTTTATTTTTTTTACAAAATTTAATTTTCACATAATTAATTTTTATGTTGTTTTTTGGAATACTATCAACCTATACAATAACGCCTTAGAAGGTAAGTGACTAATAAATTAGGACCTTATATAATAAATAAATTGAATTCCGATCGGCGCAGTACTAGTATTCAGACTTTGAAATAACTTTAGATCAGTTTTTGGTTTTGATTGGAAAGTAATGGAAATGTTCACTTTTGTCAAAAATACTGTACTGTTCACTTTTGTCAAATGCTGTTTGTTTCATCTTCTCCCGCCTTAGTGTACTCTTTATTTCATGTAATAAAAATTGGCAACCCTAAGTTCGTGCCAAAGTCAAGGACGCCGGAGAGCGGGACGTAATAGACAGAGATGTGAAGACTTTTGAAATAACTTTAGATTAGTTTTGGTTTTAATTGGAAAATAATAGAAAATAGACTGATGGTTCCGCAGGGAACAAGAACGCTGGAGAGTTTGGTTGTCGCAATGAATTTTGAGCCAAAAACTCATGCAGTAACATAAGTAATTTTCTTTAGGATATAGAGCAGGGTTTCCCAACCAGTGAGGCGCGCCCCCCTTGGGGGGCGTCGAGCGGTTCCAAGGGGGGCGCAGAGGTCCCTAATTTCTGCCTATTAAAAAAAATTACTAAACTCAATTGGTTAATTTATGTTGTATCCGTTCTCCACGCTACGAGTTATAAAATAATAGAGAAGAAACGGTTCAGGTTAACTGCATATACTCGTAAAAACAAAAGGTACATTTATTAAAATTCTATTGTCATATGAATAAAAATAAACACCCTCATTTTATCACTTTATCATTGTTTGTTTAGTTTTCTTATATAAACTCCCAATTTCAGCCCCTAGAGGGGGCGTAGGATTTTAGCTCAACGTTAGGTGAGGCGCATAGATTAAAACGTTGGGAACCCCTGATATAGAGGTTTACATATTAAATATCCTAATGGCACGAGTGTGGTTAAGCAAAGTGCCGATGCAAATCATAGCGGCAGTTTATAACGAGCGAACTTCATAGGACACTCGTATGTTGAACCTTCGTTGTAATTGCTGGTTAAATGATGATCATGGTTTTATGACTGTAGTTATTGCAGAATAACTACAGTTATATAACTCAGAGTTTCTTGCCTGTTCTTCTCTGAGGAAGACTGCACCTTTGCGAATAGGCGTAGAGTCAGTAGGGTCAAAAGAACGAATGCGTATGGATGTATTTAAATCGTTTAATGTATGTTTGTATGTATTTCATGTAATCTTGACTTGTTTTAAGTGGCATCCTGAATGTCCTTAAAAATAAAGATTTTTTCTATTCCATTCTATGATCATGGTCAAACGTACTCCGAATGCGAAACGCTATGAGACAACAAGAAGATGAGGTTATGGCAATTCAGAGGCTTTAATACATACATAATATACACATACTTTATATGTACATACGCTCACGCCTGTAATCCCTAATGGGGTAGACAGAGCATCTGTGGTTCTAGAACCATTTGATGCCACATTTGACATGAATTCTGAGGGTTATTAGATGAAACATGATGTATTATACTTAGAGGTTGCCAGTCTTTCGCCCACTATACAGCAAAACCTTCGCGTCTCACGTACTGAATTTTACAGTACGCCTGGGGAAGTTGGCAGCTGGTACATTCTAAGTTTTTCATTCACTCCCAGTCCAGCGTGGAAGAGGCTTTCATGTGACTAGAAAAAAATCCTTAAAAAATCTATTCATCGTCGTTAACGGCAGATAATGAATATAAATTGGTAATCGTAGCGAATGGCGGCATGACGTGACGGACGTGTAATTTGGGATCGGATCTCACGGTACAAGGGGCACTTTGATCCGGCTCGTGTCCCCCCCCCCCCTACCCCTTACCCCTTCCTTCCACTCGCTTTGTATGTTAAGGGTGCTAGACGCGAGCGAAACAATCAGGCAGAGAAATTGATAATTAAATAGATAACTAAGACTTAGCTTTTAACGTATCACAAAATTAAACTAGCCACACCCGACGGAGGAGTCAATGAGTTCAGGCTGTTAAAAAAACGGTTTGGTCGAGTGGTAGTGACGCTACCTCTTGATCGGCGGGTCGTGGATTCGGTTCCCGGTCGGGACAAATATTTGTGTAGAAAGCAGATGTTTGTTCTCGGGTCATGGGTGTTCGTGTGTCTTTATGTGTGTTCCGAGGGACCCACGACACAAGGGAAAACCTTTGAGTGTGTAGCGTTTTATTTTATTTTTTAGTTTTGGTAAAAGTACCTAACGAAAATCTGAGGCCACAAAAGAGGCCACTTTCCCAAATAAGAGAAAATGAGTCCACGATGTAATAATCTGTGCTGCTGTGTTCGTTGACCTTAGTACATGGGACCGAAATGGCATTTGTTACACGGCAGTGGCGGGTTTCAGCAATTTCATTACGTGGCCCTTTACTTAAGAGAACAGGCTAGACAAGAATCAACTACGATATTTCAATTAACTGGAGCACAATTTCACAATTGACGAAACTTTATACTACGAAACTTTCTACTAATCTACAGGGCTTTAGGTATCTCTATTTCAACCTCTTGGGTGATTAATCAGTCCATGAAACTGAACAACTTTTCCAAGGAACATAGGTCAAAATGTGAAAAAAAATTTTGAGTTCCTATACAAACTTCGTCAGCATATAGCGCGTTTTGTGTGGGAGATCAAATTTCTTTTTTTTGTATTTTGACCAATGTTCCTTGGGGAAATTGTTCAGTTTCATGGACTGATTAACCACCCGAGAGGTTGAAAGAGAGATACCTTAAGCCCTGTATATTGGGTCACTTAAAATTAGTTAGCGAAAATTAAACCAGAAAAGTGAACAACTTTCCCCAAGGAATATATGTCGAAATATGAAAAAAAAACAATTTCGCCTCTCTAAACAACTTGTGCAATCATAAGAATATTATATATGTTCCATGGCGAATGTTTCATTAGTTTCATGCGGAGAGTCATTTCATATGTATCACAGGTAATTGTGTAAGTTTTTATTTCGAATCTGTTAAAGAAGAAAACAATAGGAATAAAAAAAAGACTATCTCACGAAGCTAAAAACACTTCTCTTAAAAAGGAGAATGGGTAACAGCGTACCCAAATACAAAGTTGATTGTAGCATTATGACCTATATTGGTAATAATTGCTCTTGTGGAGTAGTTTAAGTTATTCTAAGGCGGCACATCTGAATTCCATTGGAGAAGTTTTTTTTTGGCAAGAAAAAAATATTCTGTTGCTATCACTTTCAGTAATCATAATAATTTGTATTACTAAAAATCAATATTCAGTTATTAACAGCCAATATAATGATAAAATAACGCGCTATGTACCTTAGATAAAATAATTTGTATCTTTTTTCTCCAGTGGAATTCAAACCTGGCTTCTTGGAATAATAAAACTACTACACTAGGACAATAAAAAACAACACGGACCATTATGCTACAGTCAAATTTTTATTTTTGGGTCCAGTGTCCATACAAAACCACCCATTCTCCTTTAGATTGTATATTGTGAAGTCCCTATAAAACAAATCCACTTTTACAAATGTAAGAACACAATACAATACCAGGACGTAAAAGTTGTATGTAGAGACGATTTTAAATTTTACATATTTTGCCCTACACTCATAAATTAATCGAATAGGTAACTCGTATGACTCGGACCCGCTAGACATCCTCAAATAATGAACAAACTTATTCAGTTTACTGGGCCAATCGTAACTTTTTGCAAACTAATTTAATCACCCAAAACGAAATTCCAACTAAAATTATAAATGCGAAAGTAACTCTGTTTGTCTATTACGCTTTCACGCCCAAACTACAGAACCGATTTTGATGAAATTTGGTACTGAGATAAATTAGACCTTGGGAAAGGACATAGGATTAATTTAATCTAACTGCTGGGCACGAGTAGTACACGCGGGCGGAAAGCTAGAGAAAAAATAATCCGTCAAAATGGAAGTGGCGGCCTCCACGTCTGGCCAAGGCCACTGAGCTAACTATGGCAGCTTCACTCAACATTTTACTATAGGAGTGTGCTGTACTGTATATGCACAGACAGCAGCATGTCGAGTTACCCATTCGCACAACGAAAGCCGGCGCTATTTCGATCGAGATAAGGGCGACGTCAAAGTCTACATATGTATATTGCCCGACGTGCTGCTGTGTGTAAAGTTTACAACAAAACACTGTTCTGTAAATATTGACAAAATCCAGCTCATAAAGAAAGGTTAGAGCTTAATGCGGAATCAAAGCACCTGGAAGGCGAAACCATATTACAGAACACGACTCAAACTCTGATCTTTACTTAAGTAGCAGTCGTCTTAGTCATTTTGCTAGCGAGAGAAAGAGACGATTACAACCACGCTTTGTAGTTATGATGAGAAATATCAAAAGCAAAGGGATGTTTGGTAGACAACTTCCTTGACAACTGGCATCTCGCCAACAGTGGGATTTCAATTTGTTTGTGATAACAAGAGGTTGTTGAGAAATCGTCGACGGCATTTGGATATTCTCTTTTCTTGTCGCCTAGACCTAGTTTGCTGTAGACAAAAAAGTACTTAGAATGAGCCAGCTGCCAACTCTTCCCAGGCAACTGTAGAATTCAGTAACAGGTAAGGGAGGGTTTTGCTGTATTGTGGCCGAAAGACTGACAACCTCTCAACACTATACATCATCCAGGGCCCTGTTTAATAAATCTGACAATCCGACATATGTCTACAAGTGACAATTTGTCAATTTTTCTGTTTCATATTTGTTGTGGCGGAAAATTTACAAATACGTCGGATTGTCGCGACCAAAGTCGCGACAATTCGACATATTTCTGTTTCATAAAACTTTTTGAGTGACAGGTGTCAAGTGACGATTAGTCGTGAAAAACTTGTCAAATCTGGGCCCTGTTTTATAAAGCTGACAATTCGACATATATGTCCAAAATTTACAAAATTGTAGATATTTTTTTTTAATAAACGCTACACACTCAAAGGCCCACACTAAGGTTTTCCCTTGTGTCGTGGGTCCCTTGGAACACACATAAAGACAAACACAAACACCCATGACCCGAGAACAAACATCTGCTTTTTACACAAATGTTTGCCCCGACTGGGGATTGAACCCAGGACCCGCCGATCAAGAGGCAGCGTCACTACCACTCGACCAAACCGGCCGTCTTTGTCGCGCTAAGGCTGTTTAATAAAGGTGACAAATATGTCTGTCCCTAAAAATCATTTGTGAATATCCCTCAAGCGGGTAAGCGTTTTAAAAAAAAACACTATACATCATTTACCGTCTAGTAATCCTCAAAATGAATGTCAAACGTGACTCAAGTGGTTTCAGTCTTCTAGAACCAAAGATGCTCTACCTACCCCGTCAGGGATCATAGGCGTGAGTTACGTATGTAAAAAAGTAAATGACTTCTTTCCGTGTAAAATTCGGAAAGATAATGTAGCCTATGTTATTCAGGGATAATGTAGCATTCTAATGGTGAAAGGAAGCGGTGATAGCCCAGTTGGTAATGAGCTTGACTTGTAATCCGAAGGTCGTAGGTTCAAATCCTGGTGCGGGCCCGTACCACTAAATTCGTCTTTTCGGATTTATATACGGATTTCTAATTATCACTTGCTTAACGGTAAAGGAAAACATAGTGATGAAACCTACCCGTCCAAGAAAATTCACTTCCAAAGACGAGCGGTCCACCAACCCGCATTGGGCCAGCGTGGTGGACTATGGCCTAAATCCCCTTCGTGACTCGAAGGGAGGCCCCTCAGTGGGGACGTATACGGGCTGGTAAAAAAAATGGTGAAAGAGTTGTTGTAATCGTTCCACTATTTCCTAGTTTCGTCTTTACAAACACACAAAAATACAAATCTTTCCTCTTTATAATATTCGTGTAGATGTAGATAAGAAGATTACCAGGATACTCAAAAAGATTTAGACCCGTATTACGGAGGACACGCAAGTCTTGATTTATATTTAAGTACTAGCGTTATATCGTGCCCAACTGTGGGATAAAATGTAGCCTATGTCCTTTCCCAGGCTCTAATCTATCTCTGTACCAAATTTCAATTAAATCGGTTCCGTAGTTTAAGCGAAAAAGACGGACAGACAGACAGAGTAATCGCATTTATAATATTAGGAAAGAAGTAAGTATTGATTGTCACTTTCTCTCACTATCAAAATGACAAAAATTACTGCTACTTAAGTTATAGATCAGAGTCTGAGTCGCGTTCTGTAATACGGACCTTAATGTTTTCAATTACTTTTTCTTAAAGCAAAGTCACCGTCAAAATGCCTGGTTACTCAACTCGTGTACTAAGAACAACAATATGCCATGCAGTTACAATATGATGGGATGGCGAGCTGCCAACTATGTGCCAACAATCACCCTTCAGTAATTACCTACCTACCCAACCGGCCCGGCCAAATGAAATCGACTTTATTATGGAACCATTTTGTAACAATGCTTTTTACTCAAAGTAGGTAAACAACGAAAATTTCTTTAATTGACGTTTCTGAGAAAAAATAATTTTCCACGTTAAAAAAACTTAAGAGTCACCGACTTCAATCCCAACAACAGTTCTCACAAAGTAGTTAACAAGTATATTTTGCAAACTACAATGCCTATTAGCAGATAACCACAAACGAAAATGTTACTCATTTATTTAGATGATGTTGCGGTTTGTAGCATTTTTTGTTTTGTCGATTTTTTAAAAGCGCTGAATTATTTTCGATAAAATTTATACGGGACCACCTCTGGAGTAGGTCTTTCGAACAAAAAAGAGCTTTGAAAATCGGTCCCTAATTAGCGGAGAAATCGGTGAACGAACATACATAAAAAAAATCATACAGTCGAAAATAGAACCTCATCCTTTTCTGAATTCGGTTAAAAACTTGTAGCCTATCGTAGTTGTGTGTAGATTCCACAAATACTTAATATTTGCTAAGCTGTCCCCCCCCCCCTTACACCCTGTGTATATCAACAGAACTCAATCCACAATGCTCGTGTAAAATATGAACTTGTAATTAAAAATCTAATTCCGGAACTTACTCCCGCACGATCTTGTTTGGATTCCCAATATTTGTTCCGGTTTTCAATTATCCCGGTAACGGTAACTCAATCCCGGCGGTGGCGGTATACAGAGTGTAAAGGACAGCTTCGCAAATACTTAAATGGTGGAATCTACCCATAACTATCATCAGCTACAAGTCATTATTATTTCTCGGAAATGTCAAGTTGAGGAGTTTTTGTTATTTACCTACTTTGGCGCTACGAAATGTACCGCGAAACCGCGGCCCGCTCCGCTGTTAAAATACGATGTACATTGCTTGTTTTACGTTGTTTATTTTGCTAGCCTGTTCTGTCCCACTGCTGGGCAAAGGCCTCCCATCGTTTTGACCATCAATTGCGGTCCAATGCATTTTCCCTCCAGGCGAAATCAAAAGCGTCTAACTCATCTTTCCACCGTTTTCTTGGTCGACCCCGGCCACGACGACGCCCTTCGGGTGTCCACTGTGTCGTAAGCTACGCCCACGTTTCCACGTGTCCATATTTTACATCGTTTTTATTGAAAAATTGAGTGCATTAGAATAAAACAAATAATTTTAAAACAGAAAATACTATAAAATATGAAAAAATAATTTGGGATGATGATGGCATATTGATGGTCTGAGTTCAAAGATTTCAGTTTTTGCTAATCTGCCGGGCAATCGCGCTTAAAAAGTGGATAGAATCGCAATTGAAACGTAGCTGGGGGCTACCACCTAAGCGAAGCTGATCCTGATTGAACGAATGGAATGATTTACATTGCTGTGTTTGGTTCATGTCGTTAATCAAGGTCTCCTTATAAAGAAGCAATCGACAACGTTCCATTCGTTTACCCCGCATCAGCTTCGCTTTAGGTGGTAGCACCTCAGCTGCGTTTCAATAGCGATTCAATCCACTTTTTTTAGCGCGATTGCCCTGCTGCATGCCTATGCAGAACCCCCCAGAAATTTTCAAAATCTTTATTATCTCCCTGCCCTTATCCCTCTACGAAACACCGTAGAGTACCTAGTTATCGGCAAAAACCCCCCCGAAATAGAATTCTGGCTACGCCCGTGCCCTGCTGTTCCTTACACCCTGTATACAGTACAAACATACACGTGCATTCCGTTAAGGATGTTGTTACGGCTCTTAACCTTGACCTTTGGGAGTAATCTCGGATTTCCAAACGAATCTGTTCGGAAATTGGAAGTCGGTTTCTTAATCTGTACTAATATTATGAAGAGGAAAGATTTGATTGTTTGATTGCATTGAATAGGATCCGAAACTACTGCACCGTTTTAAAAATTATTTCGCCATTATGATACTACGTTATTCCTGAGTAACATAAGCTACATAATTTTCCCGAAGTCCCGGGCGGAAAGCAAGTCTCAAAATAAACGTAATAATGATCATAAATTGTGATACTGTACATTAAGGGTACTGCTTTATCGTAGGCGAAAAGATTACAACCTTTAACCACTATACTTATGTTCCATTTAACAACCCTTAGACCCTTTACCCTTGTTAGAAAATAAAGAAGTTTGAATATATACAGGGTTATTGGGAAAAATATACAATTTAAAGTTTACAGTTATTTACGTGTCGGTAAATGATCTAATGTTAATGAGTGTAAACAAAAAATCTAAAGGTTTACACAAAAAAGGCATGAATATTCAAATTTCAAAAAACTCCACGGAAACCTGTGTATTCTCTGCGAAAACAGAGTCCCAGACTTCTAATATCCATATTCTAATACACATTTGCGTGGCTTATCCCTTGATGACCCTTTACGAATTTTTATGACACCCACGCGAAGAGGGCTATTTGCCATCCGCGTCCACAGTTTTTTTTTAAATTACAAGATGGATTAACTCTTGACCTCAATCTTGACCAAAATCATCGATGAGGTCGACGATGGAGCGAGTTAAACCAGAAAATGCCTATAAGTCACTGGTACTCCCACGCACCGACGGAACACAGCAAGCTGTTTGGCGTCAGACTTCGGTAGGAGGGTGGTCGCGAACCAGACAGCCCTTCACAAAGCCTACCACACCGCATGAGACCATAGGACGCCACCTCAGATTTAAAACAAATTGAGGTGTCGTTGCCTGGGTGGATTAATAGGAGGCAGGTCTCAATTGTGTTTCCTTAGTCGCCTCTTACGACACCCACGGAAAGAAATGGGGTGGTGTTATTCTCAACCGATCACTACACGTCTTAAAACGGCCTATCCCTTGATGACCCTTTATGAATGTTTATGACACCCACGCGAAGAGGGTTATTCGCCATCCGCGTCCACAGCCATAAAATATGAGGCACAAGGCATCAAACTTGCGTGGAGATCAATAAAACGGTGATAAAGTGCGTGTTACTCTATTTTATCAACATTTCAATTAAGATAACACGATAACGCCATAAATGGTACGCCTTAATAGTTACGAGTTACGTATTTCGCCTTTTACGTCTACGTAATAGTTACGCCTGTAATAGTTACTATTGATAGGGAGACAATAATAATTGTGACTGAGAAAATGGAAAGGTACACAGTCATTATGGTTCACAATTAAAAATAATATTAATACGTTTATTTATTCGGAATAGCACACACATACATTTTAAAAAAAAGTTCAAAATATTCTTATCCTATTATACAAGTTTAAGGTTGCATATGTCTGCCGCAGTGAGGAAAAAGGCCGGGGCTCAGCGACTAATGCCAGACTGATTATCAGGCTGGCAACACTGATTTTCAATTAGTGTTATGACTACCCCAAAAGTTGTACTTTTTACTAAACACACGTTCATGATTAAAATCATAATAGAGAAACCCTCGGAGATTCTTGTCTGTTCTTCTCGACAGAAGACTGCATGTTTGCGAACAGACATAAAGTCAAAAGAGCTTATGTACTCGTGATTCAGTAATTTGACGAATTTTAAGTTACATAGTCCAACAAAATGTAACTGTGTCTAGTAAAAGGGACCACTTTGAGGGTAGTCCATAAGAGCGATTAACATAGCTTATTACATTACATTTCTACCCGTGTGGTGATTGGTTGAGAATAACACCACCCCATCTCTTTCCATGGGTGTCGTAAGAGGCGACTAAGGAAACACAAATGAGACCTGCCTCCTAGTAATCCTTCCCAGGCAACGACACTTAATTTTTTTCTGAATCTGAGTTGTCGTCCTATGGTCTCATGCGGTGTGGTAGGCTCTGTAAAGGGCCGTCTGGTTCGCGACCACCCTCCTACAGAAGTCCGACGCCAAACAGCTTGCTGTGTTCCGTCTGTGCGTAGGAGTGCCAGTGCCTGAATTGGCATTTTCTGGGTTAACTCGCTCCATCGTCGACCTCTTTTTTGACCTTTATGGTCAAGATTGAGGTCAAGAGTTAACCCATCTTATAATATAAAAAAACCCTCAAAGTGGTCCCTTTTACCAGACACAGTCACAAATATTTCTCTTACAAAATATTCCTTTTCTCTTGAATCACTACGTCCCTTGATGAAAACCATATGAAAATGAGTTAATTACGTATAGATAGACAGACGTGGCGGGGGGAGTTTGTTTTATAATACGAAGTGATTTTTATAGGCTAGTCTCTATAGGTAATGTATTAAAATAGACCAAGAATCTTCCACGCTTCCAGAAAAACTTAGAATGTGCCAGCTACCTACTCTTCCAGGTATACAGTAAGAACCTGTAAGAGGGATGCGAGGATTTTGCTGTATAATGGGCGAAAGGCTGACCACCTCTCACCGTTATACAATTTGTTCCATCTGCGGGGCAATCGCGCTAATAAATGTACAACGAAACGGAATGGGAACGCAGCTGTTTTACAACTTTTGACAGATATCCCATACTATTTATGTCAAAAAGTTGGGAAGCAGTTGCGATCCAATTGCGTTTCGTTATATATTTATTAGCGCGATTGCCCTGCTGATAGCCCTCACCATTTGTGTCAAACGTGGCATCAAGTAGTTCGCTAGAACCACTGATGCTCTGCTACCCCGTTAAGAATTATAGGCCTGAGCGTATGTATGTATGTAAGAATAAGATAGCTCCCAGACAAGGTAAATAAGATGGTTCTTGCTAAGGAATCCGTGGAATTAAAGGTCATTTGATATTATGACAAATAATAATAACACTCGGAGATTGCACAGATTTTTTAGAAGAAATGAAATTCAAACATTTTTGTTTGGTCTATTCACAATATCTCAATCACATACATGGGATTTGTCAAATGATTCACATATTAACTCGTCTTTTCAAATTTTTAATCGTTTTTTCCGATTTCTGGGTGTACAAGTACATACATGTACGTTTTTCTGCTTGGGCTTGTGGGCCCTAATAATAAAATTAGTTGAGTCTTCTTCTTCTTATCGTATAGGTATAGTCGGGTTGGTGGCGAACTTGGCTAACCCTGGTGTCAGTTTTCAAACCGCACCAATGGGCTCTGACTTGTTTTTAACGGCTGCAGTTAATTCGACAATAGCTTAACGTGCCCTCCGAAGCACGGAAACGCTAGTGATAAATTATTGCCACTTTGGTCACCCATCAGGTTTCCTGCCTCTGTGTACGTTGCTTAACCTCACTGATCGTTTGAGATCAGCTAGTGCCACTGGGCTACGAGCGTTTTTATATTATTTAGCCTTTTCAAGAAAGCACTAATAATTATTAGCCTTTTCGAGAGATTACGTCTCGTCACTATAATGCACTTTATTCGCCCACAAAACTGCAAAACTTTCTCCCACAGACCTATATCGAGATAGACGAAAAGAGTGCTTCAAACTGTATGAGAACCTAGCGTGTCGAATTTTTCGTACTTAAGATGACGTCGCGAGCGAGATATACTGCCGTACTCAGAGACGTCAATTAAAGTTATAAGAAGTAATTAAATGTCATGCTATCCTTGTTTATATCAACAAGAGTGAAAGAGACAACATCAGAGTTTAACAGTACTTAACTTTAATTGACGTCTCTGAGTACGGCAGTTAGTGATGGGAAATCAAGACCGCGCGGAAATGTAAATTAATAATGTAAATCCGGTTAAAATCGATTATCTTTTACGGCATAGGTCTCAAGCGTACTGACTTAATTTGGACAAAACTGTGACAGTGGATCACACTTTTTAGACGCAAGGTAGGTAAAGTTTTACCGTCTATCTCGATATGCGTCTGTGCTTTCTCCAAAGAACATACTTAGGTTGAAATATGAAAAACAAATTTCGCCTCTCCATACTTGTACGATTAGCTGCAGCTCGAGTATGACGGTGACAGCGCGCGGAATGCGCCGCCGCAGTCCTATGTCAAAATGCCAACAGCCTTTGCGAGGGGCCCTCGCGTAATTTATGGCATATAATATTTAATGGAATATGTATTTTTAATTCATTTTGACATTTTAAAATTATTATTGTTATCTTAATTATTATTTTTTAATTATCTCACATTTGACATTATGATTCTCTTCCTGCCTTGACATATGTATTCCAAATAGTATTTTAATTTTAACCCTATTGCATACCATTCAAATGGTTAAATGTGTGAATCTGCCTATCATATACCACCAATGTACTGTACCACATTTATTGCAAATAAAGAATATTTCATTTCATTTCATTTCATAATCAAAGTGAAGTTACAGCGTCAGCCGAGTGTCGTGCTTCGCGAGTTAGTCTCGATCTTGCTCGAGCTGCTGATTTGCCTATGTATGGGAAGCCGATTTTTTTTTTGAGAATTTCATATTCTCCTTGGGGAACGTTGCTTAGTTCCGTTGGGAGAATTACCCCCTAAAGTTTCGCTAGCTAATTTAAAGTCGCTCCATATTACACACTCAAAGGCCCACACTAAGGTTTTCCCTTAGACTAAGTTATGAAAAACAAACTTTCTTTATACCGAGATCCAGCATCAGTTTGTAAATACAAGTATAGCTGATGTTTGTTCTCGTGTTTGTTAGCTGTGTCAAAAGGGACCCAGGAAATGTTAAAGTAGACCTTGAGGTGTTTACACAGATAAATACACTCACGCCTATAATCCGTAACGGGGTAGGCAGAGCATCAGTGGTTTTAGAACCTCTAGATGCCACGTTTGATACAAATTGTGAGGGTTATCACATGGAGTTGTGACGTTTACGTTTATTATTAAAACAAGTAAAAAAAATCACGTTTGATGTATGGGAGGGAGCCCCTTAAATATTTATTTTATTCTATTTTTTGTATGTTTTGTTATAGCGGCAAAAAAAATACATCATCTGTGAAAATTTCAACTGTCTAACTATCACGGGTCATGAGATACAACCTAGTGACAGACGGAGAGACAAACAGACGGACAGTGGAGTCTTAGTGATAGTCCCGTTTTACCCTTTGGGAACGGAACCCTAAAAAAGAAAGCACCCTACTTATTTAAAACACGGGCAACAACCCCTAAACTCTACTGACCTAACAATCCACCCTACCGTTTGCTATCCACCAACGCAGCCCCTGTAAACGTCTATACAGCCTACGTAAACATAGGTGGTAGGCTATTGTACCACCCTACGTCTAGACTGCGGATGGGGATGACCCGCCGCTATGCACAGTCAGCTGTTTAAGTATGTATGCTTGTTTTGTTGAGGGATTCGTGAATCGGTGGTTATAATTTTGTTTTCGAGTAATTTCGCATGATTTGATGGTAACTGCGTTTTGTTTAGTATGTAACCATGTTCGTTAATTGTATTTTTAACCCGTCACGCGCTTGTTTTTAGCGCCGTGCGATACAAATCCATGAATCGCACGACGGTTATATATTTTAACTCTTATGCAAAAGTGAAATAAAGTCCTAAAACAAAAAAAAGGAAAAAAGAAAAAATAGGTAAGTAAACTCTTTAAAAATCTCAACTATCAACGCCCAGCGTATCTAGGACCTAGAAAACTTATCTCATTTCACATCGTGTGTGGGCTCCTCTTATGATGTAGACAACGAATAAGTAAGGTTTTTGTGAATTCTCATGAATTAAGTGGGGGTAGATTTAGTACTTCCTCTTTTCATCGCTGTTTTAAGTCTTCTTCTTCTTATCGTGTAGGTATAGTCAAGTTTGTGGTGAACTTGGATAACCCTAATGTCAGAGTAAAGCTATCGGACCTGGTAACCTGGTTGTTGTCGATTAACTACAGTCGTCAAAATCAAGATTTAACTTGATTTAAAATTTGTAATGCGAAGTTTCTTGCCTATTCTTATCTGGACAATACTGCACCTTTGCGAATAGGCGAAGAGTCAGTTAGGGTTAAAAGAGTAAACATTTATGTATGTATTTAAATCCCTTAATGTATGTTTTAATGTATTTAATGTAGTTTTGACTTATTTTAAGGACACCCTGAATGTTCTATGAAATAAATATAATATACACACCGACACGGTCTAGAGATATTGCATGATTTTTCATATGTTTCCGTCACATTTTCACAAATTTCAAGTAAAACAAAATCTATTGACTAGAATTGAAAATTCAGGTTAGAATAGAAGAATAGAATAGAATAGAATAATGTTTTATTTTAAGAATCCTGCACCACACAATTATAGAAAACACAAACCACAATAACAAATTAATAAACGCACATATGAAAAAAACAACAAAAATTAAGATTAATAGAACAAAAGTACATACTTACAAAAAACAAAACCAATTACCTACTACTAAAAAGAAATTGTGTGCACTTGCTCGTCTGAAATTATAGCCCTCCATGTATCTCGAGTATGCTTTTATAGCTTCTCAAACAGACCTCTTTTGTATGAAAAATCGTGCAATATTCCTAGACCGTGTTGATGTGTATTAGGTATTTTGAATTTGAATTTAAATCAGAGGCCATTTGGCGGTTTGAAAACTCTGACCAGTTTTAAGTATACGTCCATTTAACGAGTGATTGAGTAATCAAACACATTCCCGGTGGTTAGCAGGTGTATTCACATGGAAGTAACAATGTTAGCTCTGTACACTACACACGACACAGTGCAGTGTAATTACTGTCTCCACTGAGCATACAGCGTAGCTTGAGTAGAGCTCAGATTTTTAACCCCATCATTAAAATTTTAGGAAAATGTAAGGATATTTTACTTGAATTACTTCCACGCTGGTTTGGCAGTGATAGAAAAATTCAGAATGCGCCAGCTACCTACTCTTCCCAGGTACACAGTAAAAGTATGTAAGTGGGATGCGACGGTTTTGCTGTATAATGGGCGAAAGGCTGACCACCTCTTACCATTATGTAACTTGTTGCAACGCCACTCGGCTGACGGTAAAACTTTACTTTGATTGCGCGAGGGTCCCGCGCAAAGGTTTGCTCACCCTCTGGTATTGTGAATGTTGACATTCGGAGTTTTCCCACGGGCGGAAAGCTAGTACGAAATAAGTTAAAAATTTCCTAAAGGAACGAAGCCCGCGTTCCGGGCGGAAAGCTAGTACGAAATAAGTTAAAAATTTCCTAAAGGAACGAAGCCCGCGCGGCTGCTCATAATAATAATTTCTACTTCCTCGAAATATCCAATCATAGTATTGAAAGGTCAGAAATGGTCATCAAATATGCAAGGCCCCTTTCACTAAGGAGTTGTACTTTAACATCGATTGGTACCTCATCAATTATTCTCCTTAAACGACGAAAATGGAACTCAAGTTATGATTATGAGTTATGTTTAATAAGAAAATCAAAATGTAACGTCTGTTAATCTGCTTTTTTTACAAGCTTTTATTTAACTTCCCCTGTTAGTTAGTCAGTATGTGTGGGACAAATCTTGCAACTGAATTTAAGACCAGTTCTCCTCAACCGATTAATTTCAAAAGCTTGTAGCGCAAACAGAAAAAAAGAGGAATACATTTCATGCGCGCTACAAGCTTTTGAAATTATTTTATGTAAGATTGCTGAATAAACATTTATTCATATATATGAATAAACATTGATGTATACGTATAACACCCTCAAATAACATTTATCAGCATGACCCTTGCATACAATTATTTTTTTCTTTTTAGTACAACTGCATTTTAGAATAAGTAATAGCTTGTTTTTAAAAAAGTTTTATTATTATTATAATGTATATTATTAACAATGGGATTGCTCTTGACTACAATCTAGCACAAGGGCGAAGATGTTATCGAGGCTGTAGCAAGCTCACCCAGAAGAAGCCTATTCACTCGAACTTTAAAGAGACTCGGGTTATATGAGCTCGGAAATACAACGCAGGCAGGGAATGCCATTCTGTTTTCTTCTTACTTTCAGTCATTATTTGGTGCTAACATTTTTCGGTAAATGTGACTGTGAAAATGGAAAGGTACAACTTTCGTGATAGACGTGTTGGTATTTATGTCCATAGACGTCACAGAAGGAGGGAGTTCAAGTAAAACGATTAAGTTCAGTTCACGAAAGTCCGGGTGTATTGTTACTTAAAACATACAAGATTGTTACAATTTTGGTTGTTGGAAGATCTATATTAACGCGTGTGCGCGCAACGGGCGAAGGCAGGACTGAATCCGCGAGCCGAGCCGCTTGCGCACGCTCCTGACCATACTTATACATACATATGTGACAGATAGGTCGCTACAGTCGTTAAGGTTCACAATTAGTGTGATGAACTATTATAAATAGCTCTTGTCTGTGTGGGGTAGTCAACAAGAGCCATTTACAAAGCTCATCACAATAATTGTGCACCTTAACGACTATCCCTAAAGTTATACCTTTATATTTTCACAGTCACATGTATCGTTAACCGGTGTAATATGAGTTTTCAGAAGTTTAACATTGTGTCCACTACGGGGCATAATAATAATAATTTTAGTCTTCTAGTAGGTCCCATATTATGTCAGAGATATGATCAGAGATGGGGTAAAAAGTGCTAGAGTGGAGACCTAAAACTGGGCGTAGAAGCGTGGGCAAACAACAAGCATTGAGATGGGCTGACAATTATTGCTAGGATTGCAGGGAAAACTGGATACGAAAGACTCAAGATGGAAGAGAGTGGAGTACTATGGAAGAGACCTAAACTCAGCATTGGGTGGCCATAGGTTGAAGAAGAGAGAGAGTTTAGCTAGGTTATCCCAAGCTTCCAACGTTTAGTTTATCTTGTTTTTTTTTTTAAAGTCTTCTAAGCCTGGAAACAAGTCTTTCTGGGAGGTAACAAGCAAATTTATTTTTTGAGAAAAAAGTTTTTCAACATTTTTGTTTTCAATAAAAACCAGAACCCTGAGCCCCATGATTTTAAAACCATTTCCCATATAAAAAAAGTGACAAACACATTAAAATGCGCAAAAACTCTACCTACCTAGGTCTATTGATTAAAGAGGGATACATTTCACTCGCATAACTTTTTCTTCCTAATTTACTTTGGCATAGGAGCTGCATGAGCTCATTCCGCCTGCCCCATTCTTCTATCGGACGTCCAGACGCACCGCGGGGTACCATCCCTATCTTGTTGATATCCCACCGATTCGCACTGAGCGCTTTTCATCATCTTTCGTATTGAGCACTGCTAGGGAATGGAATTCCCTGCCTGCGTCTGTATTTCCGAGTTCATATAACCCGAATCTCTTTAAAGTTCGAGTGAATAGGCTCCTTCTGGGTGAGCTTGCTACATCCTCGACCGCATCTTTGCCCTTGGGCTAGATTGTGGTCAAGAGCGAACCCTTCATTAATAAAAAAAAAAGCATAATGAATTTAGCATAATTAATAGTCATAATTAAACTTTTGCATAATCGTTTTTTGGCATAATGTTTTTTGAGTAAGTATAAGTTATTATGGTAAAATATAATTAGTCTTATAAAAGTTATTCCTAATTAAATTATTACAAAAGTTGTTATGCGACTAAATATAGATCCGATTGGAGATCCTCAACAAAATAACCGATCGAAGTTGACCGTACTGGGTTCCGCAGACCCACGCAACTCCCCGCGTGTCGTGCTGACGCAATGCAGCTGTTTTGCATTCTCCAAATATGCAACACTGCATTCCGCACGCCACTTCGTCTATGAAGATTGATTGGGATATTTCAAGAATAGAATAGAAATAGTTTATCGCTTCTAAGCCATATACATAGTTACAAATAACTTTCAAACAAAAAGAAAAAAGAAAATAAAAATGGACTTATACCAATTAAAGATAACGTACGGAGAGCCGCACATTAGGTTACCACAAGCGTGCACTCTGCGCTGTTGCGATAAGAGCGGTTTTGCAATGAAAATGGAGTAACCTGATGCGCTGGCCTCTGTACACCTAAACACTGATTTTCAGTCAGAGATAACAGCACACACAAACACTTTCGCACTCTGTTGTTCCTCTGAGTACTAGGCGATATGAATGAGCAAAAACTTAAGATGTACTTTAGCCCACTGAACTAAACAACAGAAGTACCTATGGAAAAAAATTTAGGTGATCAGTTGATTGCCTTAGTACGTCAGAAATATATTTTTTATAAGAACGTCATATGGTTGCTTGGGGAAAGCTGTTCATGCAGATTTCAGACGCATGTAAATGATTTATTTTATTACTAATGGAAAATATCTAAAAAAAAGCCCCTTATGAAAAACCCATCTTTATTTTGTTTAAGATTCTTGCAGTCATTTTCACTATTTTTTTTATTATTTTTTATTATAAGATGGGTTAACTCTTGACTCCAATTTTGATTAAGGTCATAGTCATAGATGAGGTCGACGATGGAGCGAGTTAACCCAGAAAATGCCAATTAAGGCACTGGTACTCCCACGCACCGACGGAACACAGCAAGCTGTTTGGCGTCGGACTTCGGTACGAGGGTGGTCGCGGACCAGACGGCCAGAAACATTATAATGGGAGTTTTAAACATTATAGTGGGTCCTGACCACAATTTTTGTTTTAAGTTAATATCCGATATCTCGGCGCTATTTATTACAAGCACCAAGCACCATGGTCATGGATGAAAAAATATCGGATGCTCATTTAAAACAAAAATCGTGGTTGTTAGTAACATATTTAAACAAGTAAAAAAACAGAATCCTAAACAATATAAGATAGCCCTTTCATAAGGGGCTAAATCTTTCCCAATAGTAATAGAATAAATAATTCACATGCATGTAATGCATCCATTACAATATACAATAATAGCACCATAACGCAAACAAGTGGGTCGGTTGGCTGCACCACAAATTAGGCTAAAGTATTTACGTTTATAGTCCGAAATAGGATGGTACGATATCAAAGTATCGGCGTTTGTAAGAATACACTGGATATAAGAGGCCTTCCGTAAATTACGTCACATTCATAGGGGAGGAAAAGTAATGTAACTGTGACAAAGAGGTGAAGTCGAAAACTCGAAAGTTTATGTGACGGTCGACAAGTATAGTCAGCAAATATTCCGAGAATTATTAAAAGATTCATGAGTAGGTACTGTAGAGAGGTCGTATGCCTCTCGCGTTATCCGTCTACTTGAAAAGCCTTTTGATAGGTATTCTGTAATCAAAATCAATTCGCTTCCTTTTGACGGTCAAAGCTAGTATTTTGACACAGATCTCTCGTAGCTTCACTTCCGAGAGTTCCGAGTAGTTGTGTCTCTAATAATTACTAAAAGTCCGTTCCTCTTATGCCTTAACTTTACCCACTGTGGTGTGACAAAATTTCAGCCTTTCGCCCATAATATACCACAAACCAAAATTCTGGTCTCATTTACTTCTTGCTGTATGCATTGGAAAAGTTGCAAGCATATTAAAGCAATCCCGAAGATTTTCATACAAAATCAGAGCATAAACCTAAAGAGATATAAGCTTCGTTTGGCACGCGCTGATAAAAAAATCACCAATACAACAACCATAACAGACATTATAAATAAATAAGCGCCACGTGTCTTTCTAACTGCTTTACAACGTACCGATAGCAAAAAAAAACAAATAAATTCTAAAAAACAATCGGGGAAAACAACCAAGGCTTTCTGATCTCAACCAAACAACGTACACAAAGGCAGGGAACCTGATGGATGACCAAAGTGGCAATTCATCACGTGTGTTTCCGTGCTTCGGAGGGCACGTTAAAAGCTGTCAGACTCGGCTGTTGTTATTGACTGCAGTCGTTAAAAACCAAATCAGAGGCCATTGTGCGGTTTGAAAATCTGACACCAGAGTTAGCCAAGTTCGCCACATACTTGACTATACCTACGCGATAAGAAGATGGTCAATAGTAGAAAAAAACTATGGTTTTTCAAATAGTGAAACGTCTCTGAATGATAAACGGGTTTTAAAGCATTAATACGATAAAGAAGATCTTACTTCAGTCACTTTATCTTACAGGTGAGAGTCAAAAACTAATATCTAAAATAAGGGATAGAATCCGCACACCAGGCAACAAGAGAACACATAAAAGTAGATTTGGTCATGAAAATGTACAGAATATACTTAGTCAGTGGTTCTTAGAATTTTGCTCTGCTTACCCACACAGGGATAAAAAGCAAGATTAGATCACTGTTTTTGTTGGATAAATTCACGAGATAATTTAATCAAAGTTCCTAGAACCAAGTACAGACGCACTCGTGCCTGAAAACCTTCTGCGTGTGTTTCAAACTGAATAACAACAAATAGACAAAACAATAATAACATTGTTTTGAATACAATTATGTAACTTTTGGTAAAGTTGCGAATAATGAAGCAGGGTGGTTGCTTGTTGCTAACCTAATTTTAGACAAACAATAGCTATCCGGCCGTGCCTTCCCTGACGAGGAGTACCCTACGTCACTCTCCACTCCAGTCTTTCAACTGTCAAATGGACGTGAAGCAGGAACAAACGAACGCCATTTCATTTTTATAATATCAGTAAAGATACAACAAGCTCACGCATATGAAAGAAAGAAAATTAAATTTATTTACCATATAAAACAGGCATCAAACAAATTACATATGAATAATGTGGTGAAAAGGTGCTGCCTCAGCCAGGCTGTTTTCCGGTCAGCACCTGAGTTGACTGCTAACAACATGCATATAGGATGCAGCAATAAAAGGGAATATGCATGACTTTTTTATGGCATTGATTAACAAAATATGAAAATACCGTAGTTGATATGACAAAAAGTGAAATTAAAATTAAAATCGGCCAAGAAATACGGCCGAGATACGATATACGCATTTAAAACTATTAATTACGCACCTATTAGACAGAGAGATCCAACATGGACTGTGACGTCATATGTCGCTACGTCCATACAAACTCCGTGTTAAATTTCGTTTTGCTAGAAGGAGATAGAAATAAATCTTCGATGGCTTATATCTTTTTTAATTTCATAGTTATTCGAAAAATAGTTTTACTAAACTGTTTATTAGATGAATGAGGATTAATTTTTTAAATAAAAAAAAACATGCATATACCCTATACTGAGAAGAATAAGGGTCTCTGGTTTCAAGACTACTTATAAACATTAAGAGAAAAGAAAAATGAACTTAACGGCATTACTGAACGCTCACACTTGCGATAAACCCAGACCGCATCACGGGTATTTAGAGACATATGTCCCATTGAGATAGGTAGAGATCACACATTTACTGACTTAAAAAAAAGATCTTTGATTCGAATGAGTTTTTAAAAACTTGGCATAAGTTTGCATGATAACTTTATGGATTTGGCACAGTTTTTAGGTTAATTTTTGGCACAGAAACCTTGTTTTCTTCATGGTGTCTAACAAACAAGAGGTTTAATTTTCTTGTAAAAAAAAAATAAAGTATCTTGAAACTAGCGGTCCGGTCCGCCCCGGCCATGACTGTGGAGCAAGCACTAATACATTACATTCATATATAGAAGTTATTCCTACTACTTTCTACTGCCATTTCTACTACTGAAGGCCAACAGCTGATCGCTCAAGTTGTACGAGTAATTTTATTTTTATATTTTAAGGCGATTAGAGTCGTCAATGACCTTGACGTTTGAGCCCTCTGCCCCGCGCGCCACAACCCGCACCCCGCAAGAAAACACCGGTCAAAGAATACACAGGCGTAGAATGTACAGAAGCGCACTCCATACATTACTGCCTATCACTTGAGTTTGTATTGATGAATCTAACTAGGTACTTCTAATAACAAAAGATGTCGGTGTATGTAAGTAATTATACTTAATCTAAGTTGAATTATTTTGATTGCCGCAATCGACGTAATGCTATTATTCGACAATTCTGGCATTCTCACCGGTCGCATATATACAGGGTGGAATTTTTTAACGTCTCCTGGAGGGAAAGTACTCTAAATAAATATAATAAATATATATAAATCTTAATAAATATATATTTGTGATATATTTTTAGTGCATAAATAGTCAACTTATTTATAATTATTATTTAATTAATATTTGCGCCTTTCCCGCATTTCAATCTATAACTCCTATACCATAAGGTTGCCTGGACGAAATTGCTGTTAAGCAAAAAGGCCGCCTATTTGTATACATTATTTCAAATTCGCTGTATAAACATATTCTGTAATCCTATGTGTGCAATAAAGAATATTGTATTGTATTGTGTATTGTAAATACTGTAGATAGAAAATTTTACTCAAAGGAAACATTCCTTTATTTATATAGCGGGACCCAAGGAGAATAAAGTTCATTTCCGTGGGACTTACCTCCGCCATACGAACTACAGGTATGTACTTATTCGGCATATTTTCCTGAACACAAAAAGTGTGGTAGTCACTTTCTAAGAGTATGGAGGGGGTAGCTATGACGTGACGTATTTTATTTACGCTATATTTAGATAACTACTGGACAGATTTACTTAAATAGGGTCTCAAATGAAAGATAATTTAATGAACATTGTTTTATTCTAAAGATTCATTAGTGTAAACCTAGTAACAAAATAAATATTTTCAAAAAACGACATTATGTAAAATTAAACTTTTTTTACTGTGTGAAAAGAACAGAAACCGTTAGGATTACGGTAATTTAGCTCATTATAAAAAAATAGCTACACTTATCAGCATTCTAATGAACCTAAAAACGTTTAAGTCGAGCTATAAACAACGGAACTGCAGTCGTCTAAGTGAGCGTGGGTAGCGCCGAACTGACTACGGTACTTAGATTTTGGTACGAATAATCTTGAAAATAACGTGACGAAACGGGTAGAATCACAGCAAAATGAAAAAGTATTATGAACAGGCATTATTTTTTTAACAGGCATCATTTTTTTGTCAAAAAATTTCTTCATTTTGTTACGAACTATTTTCAAAAATTCTCGTTACAAAAATAACGCTTCGTATCGTATCGAAATAAAACTCTTCATACTTGCACGTACTTGCGTTATATTTCAAAACAAATGACTCAATGGTACTGGTCTGTACTGATGGACATGAGAGTGTAAACGTACGCACTCGGGGCAGAAGTAGGTCGCTGACGTGCGAGAGTGGACAGCCGCCATTATATTTTTTACATCGGCAACACTGAGATTCATTCCGAGGAATCCCTGCACCGTGCTGCGCCTTGAATTTTGGCACTTGTCGCTTCATTCATTTGAAATCATTTGGTCAGGCCTATGACACTGTTAGTACCAATAGCTGCGAAATGGCGCTGATATCGCCTTTAATTCGCCATCTTGTGACGTCATGCTGTATGTCAAGATAACCTCAAACTGTCATGATGGCGTCTTGTCACTGAGTTAAGTGCACGCTAGGGTAACCAACTTTTTTTCATGAAATAAAGTATATTAAGGTGGGAGAAGGTAAAAAAAAGGTATTAGATAAAATAAAACAGCATTCGTTATTGTTTTACTTAAATACATGTTTTTTTTGAACTTTTTGCATATTTTATTAACTTGTTGTCTTTTTAAAACTTTAATCTGCCTCGATACAGTCAAAATTATAATTGAACATATTAAGAGTCAAATTTTAATTAAATTTAACATGGCTTTGTTTCTGTCGTCTCTCCATTTAGTCTTAATGACTGAAAAAACTCTTTCGGAGAAAGCTGAAGTAGCAGGGACAGAATATAGGAATGAGATATTTTTTTTTATTTACAAATTCTTGGTCAGTGTTTGTGTTTGACAATGATAACAAATGGCACCAATTTTGGTCGCTTCTCATTTCTATAAAATATTTTTCTTATAAAACTTTTTCAATTAATTTGAAGTTAATTAATTATGAATATAATGCATTCATATCAATAGTAAGTCTATGCAAATTTTTAAGTTGGGTCAAATGTGACCAAAGATTTTAATAACAAACAGCTTCTTAAACACAGCCAGTTGGTGTCTTTAAATGAAACCATTTGTGTAAAAAGCAGATGTTTGTTCTCGGGTCATGGGTGTTTGTCTTTGTGTGTATTCCAAGGGACCCACGACACAAGAGAAAACCTTAGTGTGGGCCTTTGAGTGTGTAGCGTAGCGTTTATTTTGACAAAACCCAATTCGATGAAGAAGGCAAGAGAATTCGCTTTTCTTACCCATGTCTCTTCATACGGAAATGCTCTGGGCGAACCACTGAGTAAAGTAGGGAAGTCCATAAAATCTGTTACGCATTATTCTTAATTGGACACACTGTACCTATTATTTAAATTTTCAAATTCAAAACTTTCCACCACAAAGAGCAGAGAGAGTAATGTGTAACCGTGTAATGACACTGGGGTTACCAAAAAAGATAACAATTCAATAATTATAGGAGTCTTTCAAGTTGTCTGACAGCCCCCGCCAAAAGGGTCAGACGTTGATAGCTATCAAATTTTTTCAATGATTATAGTCATTGAAAAATATTATTTATTCTTTTACTTTTCCATTGATTATCATTGAACCATTTTGAAAACATGAGAGTGTTAAAAGTGTCACCTGGGTGTAACTCAAAAAAGTTATTATCCACATTTTTTTCACAAAATGGCTGATTACCATTTATTATAAAGTAAAGTGTTCTGCGCTACATGATATTGACGGAATTGTGGCAACACATATGGGTCTATATTTGAGAATCTATCTATTCACTTTTATTTACTAGTTCTGGAAATTGGTTAAGCCTTTAGCGAAGTGCCTATTCACTTGTAAAACAACTCAACTATAAGTACCATAACCTTACCTCTCGTGAACTGACTAGATATCTTACCACTGCAATACAGATTTATTCCTAGTGCAGGGTGAGTCGGCTGACAGTCTGTCCCATGAAGAAACCCAATAGGCATATTTATTGCACACTGTACTTTAAAACTGTACCTACTGCTTTTAAATGAATAAAATGTTACTTATTACTACCTAGCAGAGCAGCATTTCAGAGATTTATTTTCATTAATGTTCTGGTTTATTTAGTTATATCTAGATAATACCACAAACAACATAACAAAATATTCCCTGCGATTGGATATGTATCTATTATCTTATTTTATTATTTAATGAAACTATGTATTTAACAAATCAATCAGGGTCAAAAACATTTGATTCGTGTAATGTAACTTTAACCATAGCATGTCATATTACATAATCTAGTTATCTGAAAAGGAGATGCTTAAAACAATTGCATTAGAATTTTTAACTATGTCTGTTTAATGTGCAATCATCCTCCAAGAACAGGCAAAAAATTAAACTTAGAGGGTACCAAACCAGTAGCTGTTACGTAGCAACAACATAAAGGCAACAGTTACTCAAGAGTCTGTTTCGATTCATGTATGATTTATTAAAATGGGCCAAAGATTCAAATAAAAAAAGCTTTATTAATGCTTTTAAACTAGCAAAATTTAGGGCTCCTCATGAAGCTAAAGAACTTTTTTATAGGAACCCATATCAAACATCAACTATTTTTTTTAGTTTTAAAAGGCGATAGCAGCGCAATTACGCAGCTATTGGTACTAACAGTGTCATAGGCCTGACCAAATGATTTCAAATGAATGAAGCGACAAGTGCCAAAGTTCACGTCGCAGCACGGTGCAGGGATTCCTCCGAATGAATCTCAGTGTTGCCGATGTAAAAAATATAATGGCGGCTGTACACTCTCGCACGCCAGCGACCTGCCTCTGCCTCGAGTGCGTACGTTTACACTCTCATACGCATCAGTACAGACCAGTACCATTGAGTCATTTGTTTTGAAATATAACGCAAGTACGAAGCGTTATTTTGGTTACGAGAATTTTTGAAAATAGTTCGTAACAAAATGAAGAAAATTTTTTGTCAAAAAAATGCCTGTTAATAAAAATTATGCCTGTTCATAATACTTTTTCATTTTGCTGTGATTCTACCCGTTTTGTCACGCGCTACCCACGCTCACTTAGACGACTGCAGTTCCGTTGTTTATAGCTCGACTTAAACGTTTTTAGGTTCATTAGAATGCTGATAAGTGTAGCTATTTTTTTATAATGAGCTAAATTACCGTAATCCTAACGGTTTCTGTTCTTTTCACACAGTAAAAAAAGTTTAATTTTACATAATGTCGTTTTTTGAAAATATTTATTTTGTTACTAGGTTTACACTAATGAATCTTTAGAATAAAACAATGTTCATTAAATTATCTTTCATTTGAGACCCTATTTAAGTAAATCTGTCCAGTAGTTATCTAAATATAGCGTAAATAAAATACGTCACGTCATAGCTACCCTCTCCATACCCTTAGAAAGTGACTACCGCACTTTTTGTGTTCAGGAAAATATGCCGAATAAGTACATACCAGTAGTTCGTATGGCGGAGGTAAGTCCCACGAAAATCGTTATTTGAAGACTTTTTTACGAATAGGTCCCGCTCTATAAGAAACAAAACAGCATTCAAGGATTTTCGAAATTTCGCTTGCCACACCCGGGAATCGAACCGGCTTAAATTCAAAAAAATAACACCCTGCACTTTTATGGTATCGATCGATAGGGTCAATCGTAAAGATCAAATGTCTCTAACAAACATGGTAAATCAGATGAAAAGAGAACCATTAAACTACATAAAACCTAACGATGGGACCCTTAAGTAAAAGTGCTTTAACACGTCCCATCAAATTTGTAAGCTTAGATTTAATGGTCTTCCTTTCACCTAATTTACTATGTTTGTTAGGGAGATTTATCCTTACGATTGACCCTATCGATCAAAACTATTAAAGTACAGGGTGCTTTTTTTGGATTTTAGCTGGTTCGATTCCGGGTGTGGCAAGCGAATTTTCGAAAATTGTTCAGTGTCATGGGCTGATTCACCACCTGAGAGGATAAGATCGAATTACTTAACACCCTATACATATTATATATATTCAATCATATAGATTTAGATCCGCATAAGTACTTAATACAATTAAATTTCGTCAAACGTCTATAAGCGCAAAATAATCAAATATTACGACTAGATTACAAACTTATAATAGTAGGTACAATTAGCGTCCACGCGCGAGCTATACCGTAACACAATAATATCGTCTGACTGCACTACTCTCTAAGCACACTAATACATAAATATACTGTGTCAACGCACACAGGCAAACAGAAAATACGCTTTATCGCTCGTAAAAGTTTGGATACGAGTGACACAGCCGTCCCGTCGGAATGCCAGCGGAGGACTGCCGCCCGCGCCCGCGCAGACCACCCTCTGCAACTAAACGTTCGGATTTCCGTTTTTCGTAACTTTTGAATGAAAATATTGTTCGATTTACAAAATTTTAACGTTGTGTTTCAAGAAAAAGGGATTCTTAATTAATTAGTATAAGAATATTTCCATATATCATAGCCGTTTAGGAGCAGTAAGGAATTTAAGTCAAAAATCGATGTCTCGTGGTATTTTTTTTAAAATACAATACAAAGACGTAAAAAAAAAATACTGACGTTACACATGTAGTCCTTGAACAGATGTTTCACATATTTTTTTTTCAACTTTCCCTGGCCAGTCATAAATGAGAAGTAAGCTTTACAAAATGCTCAATATTCGGAAATTGAGGGATCTAATCGCCTTAATAAA